>NW_019291764.1:134979-152092 GCF_000500325.1 Leptinotarsa decemlineata | reverse complement strand
AAGCAAAAAAACTAAAATTACAATGAAATAAAAATACAAGAAACAACCAAAAACTCAAAAAAAATTAAACTATTAACATGAGGTGAAAATTGAAAAATTATCAAGAAGAAATGAAAATTAAAAATTAAAAAATCCCAAACCAAGTTACTTCACGACGTTTCGATTATTAGTATTCACAATCAACTTCGGGTGATAACTGGTCCAAGATCTGACTATTTATAGGTCATTTGAGTGCTTTCTCCTACCCCCTCTTCCCTCTCCCCACTTCATTGGTTTTAGCGGAAGATGACCGTTTGGCGGGAGTTGGTCGTATTCCGCTTGATTAGAGGTTTCCATATGTTGTGGATTTCAATTCAATAAATCATGATATACATTTCATCAACTACAGTTTTGAATAATTTGAATTAATTCATATATTGTTATTGAGCACACATTTTAAATTCATGTATTCATTTGTTATTTTTTTTCACATATGTTCATATACTTTGTATATGAATATATGTGAGATTGTATCTTTTTTTATGACTTACCCTTGCACAAGTTTCACTTCTTAAGGTTATTATCAGTTTATTTAGAAGTTTTTTATTATTTCCGATGTATATATTGTAAAATGTCAGGAATGAACTTATATTATTACATCATAATTTCATATATTTTTTTTCAATCTTTAATAAAGTTCTTGTTATTATTGAATTATATAAAAGACAATGTTTTATAATGGAATGCGTTCTTTACCTTTTGAAATACCAAACGCTAACTGCTCCTGCTATAATCATATGTTGACATCCTATCATGAACTGAGCCATCCAAAGCATCGCAAAAAAATTGTACCACCGGGTAAGTTTCATCCAGTCATTTTTTTCGTAGTAGTAGACACCAGGTCTTTTTTGACTCAATATTCCAGAACTTTCAATCCACACCGAGAAGTAGACCCATAAAAAAATTACTGCTGCCAAACATGAAAATGTCTGCAAAAATATTTCTTTTTGGAAAATCTCACTGAAATGGTTCAAATACCTAAATTGAAAAGGTTAGATTTTCAGGAGAGATTAGTTTTTGGGAAAGAAAGGCTACTTCAGTTTGTATCTGAGAGTAACTTTTATGCATGATCAACACATATTTGTATAGAGTTCATTTTGAAATTAATTACTTTTGTTTTTCCTTTGGAAGTAATGCATAATTTTTGTATGGATTTGATGGAGTAAAAAATCATAGAGAAAGTCGTAAACCACCATATCCTCCAACATCTTGAGCGATCATCAATATGGCTTTCGGAAACAAAGATCAACAGGTCACCTTCTATCGTATGACACCCATATTTGGAATAACGCAATCGAGAAACATGGAGAATCGAGAGCTGTTGCGCTTGCTTTTTGTAAGGCTTTTGACCGTGTGTGGCATGAGGATTTGCTGGCCAAACTTCGATGCTATGGCTTGTTGGATCATTTTTGTGTATGGCTCTCCAGCTTTCTGAAAGAACGTTTCTTGCAAGTGGCCGTCCATGGATATCTCTCAAATACTTTCACTATCAACGCTGGTGTTTCCCAGGGATCTATATTGTCTCCAACCCCTCTTTTTATTGTATATCAACGACTCAGTGGAAGAAACCACGAATCCAAAGCAATCTTTGCTGACGACAGCACACTTGTCTTGTCATTCCATTTGGATTCCAGGACATCGGCTGTGGATGCACATCTTTACCGGTAGCAGGAGGTTGCATATCTTATTGAGAATCTGAAAGTGATTTCGAATTGGGGTGCAGGTAACTGAGTTCAATTCAATGTCGCCAAAACTCAGGCATCGGATTTCTTCAAAAAGATGAACGTTTCTTGGCACAATCATGTCGCTGGAATTGCAAAATCCGCATCTCAAAAGCTTGGAACAATGTTCCGAACCAGAAAACTGTACACACCTCAGCAACTTTTGATGCTCAGATCAAGCTCAGATCAGTATTGGAGTATTGTGCTCATGTATGAAGCTCTGCCACCAAACATACCCTGAAGTTTAACCCCTCTTTTTATTGTATATCAACGACTCAGTGGAAGAAACCACGAATCCAAAGCAATCTTTGCTGACGACAGCACACTTGTCTTGTCATTCCATTTGGATTCCAGGACATCGGCTGTGGATGCACATCTTTACCGGTAGCAGGAGGTTGCATATCTTATTGAGGATTTGAAAGTGATTTCGAATTGAGGTGCAGGTAACTAAGTTCAATTCAATGCCGCAAAAACTCAGGCATCGGATTTCTCCAAAAAGATGAACGTTTCTTGGCACAATCATGTCACTGGAATTGCAAAATCCGCATCTCAAAAGCTTGGAACAATGTTCCGAACCAGAAAAATGTACACACCTCAGCAACTTTTGATGCTCAGATCAAGCTCAGATCAGTATTGGAGTATTGTGCTCATGTATGAAGCTCTGCCACCAAACATACCCTGAAGTTTTTGGGTTTCATCCAGAAAAGAGCCATCCGCCTTATTTGGAGACCTTGATAGATTGGAACATCAAAGAAAGGTTGGAGATTTGTCTCTCTTCTATATATACTTTCACGGGAGGTGTTCAAGTGACCTGGCACATTTGATTCCACCAAGAGCTGTACATATCAGAAATACGCGACGGACTGTGGCTGCTCATCGTTCTTTTGAGGTTCAACTAAGTACACCTCACACATGATTGTTTAAGAACCCTTTCATTTTGATAACTGCTCTCGAGTGGAATGAACTTCCTAAGAACGTTTTTCCAAATGGATGTAATCTCTAGGGATTCAAATCCAATGTGAATCGCAACTTTCGCAGAGGCACCGCTCGAAGAGCGCTTTAATGATTTTCATGTAGTGCTTGTGTTTTGCCAAAAAAAAGCAAATTTTTGGCTGAAGACTCCAGAGGGCCACTCCAGAGTGGCAAGATGCTATTGAAATGACAGGATGTGTAGTGAACCTAAAAGGAATACCAGGTATATCCCAAGACGGAACCCAGTACAGACATTGTACAGAGTCTGATACCCTTCCTCACGTCTTGGGATCTTGTCCATTTGGTCAACTTCTGAGAAATACAAAAATCACACCATTCGTCACCTCATAGCCACCACAAAATCTGAAAAATTCTAGTTTTATGAAGAAGTCAACTGCTTAGCTTCCCATGGTAACATTAGAAGAATTGACATTATAGCAATAGACAGAATGAAGGATATTGCATTCATATTGGATCCAACAAAAAGAAATGTATGGACTCACCATCAAATTTTTCAAGGAGAAATATAAAATGTATGGCTAAATAGAAGTCATTGGTCTTTTCATGGCGATCTAACGAGCGGGTACTGCGTTTAAACGCACGAACACGCTCATTGCACGGAACTCGAAGCTTAGTGTTGACAACAAGCTGCTAATTTACAAACAAGTAATCAGATCAGCTATGTTGTACGCTTGTCCCGTATTCTGCAGCCTCAAGAGGACTTCTCTGCGGAGACTCGAGATGATGCAGAATAAGGTGCTCCAGATCTGCACGAACAGTGACAGATACATTTCATTGAACGATCTTTCAGATTTGGCAGGAGTCGAAACCATTACTGAACACATCAGAAGGCTGTCATATAAATTCTTCAAGTTCTTTCTGCCGAAAAGCCCGCTGACGAGGGACATCACGGCGCTTAGGAGTTATCATGATTAGCCCCTTAAACATGGGCTGATTTATGAAATGCTAGATATCTTCCTTTTACGGCGCGAATGCGATCGCGCTTGGTTCATGGAAAAGCTGGCTAATATAATTCACATATTTTCGTGACATACATCAGAATTACTCTTACCTGGTTTTTTCATGAACTTTTTCCAGGGGGCTAGTGATGAACTTGCAACACACATCTACTATATTCAGATATGAGGTACCGAAATCGCAATTTCACGAGAAATCTTGCATAAGCCTCGGCAGGAAACGGGAAGTCTTAGACTGAGTGTTGAAATGAGGCTCTGTTGGGCAGAGAGCCATCCGGTAACACCAGCGGGGGCGCCTCCCATCGGCCTGTCGTGGGTCTATGAGGCGGCTCTTTACCTTGCGGATGTCTTGGAGCTCAATATTGAAGTATCATCCTGCTGATCTCCTCTTTTCCTTCACCAATCCTTTTCCCTTCCTCCTAGTACTTTTTTTAGATGGAGCAACTTTGTACAACTTTTTTCAGTCGCTTGTGTTTTCTTCATATCAAGTTTCGTTTTCTAGGAGAACATCACTTCTAAAAGCTATCCATGGTAACATAAAATAAAAAGCAAATCATAAACAATTTCGGCCTTGAAGTAAATTTGCGAAATCTCAATCTTCTGATAAAATACACGACTGCAATCGACTGATCATCAATTGTCTGACACGTTCAAAAGTACCCGGAATATTCCTAATGACATTGCAATTGTCAATTATTCGATTCCTCAAGTCATTTATATCTAGTGCAGGAGTTTTATAAACAAGAGCCTTCAGATGACCCCATAAGTAGAAATCTAGAGGATTCATATCAGGACTAGACCTGGCCAATTTTGAGGTCATGCACGTCCAGTCCAGAGATGTCGAGATGCTGTCGAGCAAGAACGCTTAACAAAATGGATGAATGATCTCGCAAGAAATCCGTGTAGGATTCAGATATTGATCTTGCTGGTATAAAAAAGGGGCGGGCCAATTAGGTAGTCACCAATCATTCCTACCCAAACGTTCAGCAAAAATTGTTGCTGAAAATGGCTTTCTTCAATAACGTCGGTCGGTAGCCAGGCGGTTCGACGTGGATGCTTTGTTCACTCACTCGAATTGAGTGCTGTGTTGGTCGGTGGTTCAAGCCCTAGTCTGAAAGATCAATTTTCACTTGCTATCGTCCAACCCGTGTTAGAAATCACACGTTAAAAGGTAATACCTCGTTAATCCTTAGCTCGCACAAGTTTCGACTTCTGAGGGTTATCGTTCGTAGGGGTGCGACAGCTGGTAAACGGAAAAAAAGATTTTTTTTAACGTGGGGATTTTCTTCAACCCAAAAATGATCATTGTGAAAGTTCATAATAGCATATCATGAAAAATTTGCTTCGTCCGTGAATGAAATATTTGGTAAAAAATTATTATTGTGTGCCATCGAAAGAATCAACCACTTGCAAAACAATCAATCTTTGGTGAAGATCCCGAGGCAGTAGAACTTGGACCCGCTGTATGTGATAATGGTATAAGAGGTTTTTTTCTAGAACTGTCTATACGGTTTTTGGCCTGACTTCTAGCTTCAGTGCAATCTTCCTAATACTATTTGAAAGATCTTCTTCTATCACATCAAGTATAACTTCTAGTTCAGGCGTTGTTACAGTTTCTGGTCTTCCATCACCTGCACTTTCATTAAAACTCCCAGTTTCACATAATCTTGCATGAAGCGTTCTAAATGTTTTAGTACATCGAATTACTCTGTTAAATGTCCTAGTGAATTCTTCGTGCTTCTTCCGCATTTCCATTTGCTTATCCATAAATAAAGTGCATGTCAGCCATTTGAGCGTTAGTAAAATTATTCATTATGGGATCACTGCTAATTGACAACTCTGACTTTTACTATTATGACAACACTATCACTGTCAGCTGGACTCTAAAGTAGGTGTTCGTGATATGTAAAGTGGCTTCAATTTTTTTTCTCGAAACCGAAGCTTGATATAAAGAAAACAAGCGATAAAAAAGTTGTGTTTCCAATTGCTCAATCTAAAGAAACGAAAAACTACAAAAAAGTCAGTGGCGTCCTTTTTGTTTCAATATTGTTGGCTGTGGTGCCACTGGACCCAATAATCTCAATCTAGTTGGGGCCTAAATAAGTGCCTTATTACTTCAAATAACTATAGCAAATGTCAAATAAATTGGTGTAAGGATATTCATAATATTTTATAAATACCGGTTTTTAAAACTTCAACACCCTGTATCTCAGAAACGAAGCAACTCCGGACATATGTTCATAGGATTTTTTTCTTAAAACGATCTAACGAAGCACTCTCCTATTGTAATTAGGAAACACCCTGTACATAACAAACACTCAAATTCCACATTTCATGAAATATAAATTCTTACTAGAATAGGTTCCAGCAATAAAAGTGGCATAGCTGCGATAGCTTTTCCAGATTCCTCAAATAACTGTACCACCAGTCTAATTCGATTCCTCATGACAAATATTATGAGACATATTACTAAAGTAACTATTGTAGCAATTATTGCAAACACGAAGTAGGCGCTTGTTTTTCTGGAATCCACATCTGGCACTAGTTCTGGAGAAGAATTGGCAAAGGTTTCTTTGGAATTTTTCCACATTATCCTGAAAAATATTCATTTGGCTAGATATTTACAAATTTCCGAAATTAAATCGATGACTCACCAAAGTAATATAGATCCTGCTGAACAAACTAGTATCACTCCAAACAAAACTATCCACACGACTAGGCCCACTAGATATCTGAATAGTATCAGCAATAAGCCGGAAAGACCTGAAAAGGCTTGTTGTAATTCCAATCTACTTTTTAATAGGAAGTTATACCTAGAGATAGAAGAAACAAGTAACACATATCTCTCCAACACAAGTGAAGATCTTCGGATACTTCCTATAATCAATAAAAAAATCGATCTTTGAAGAAATACATTGAAAATATGAAATACAGACCAACTTCAATACCGTAAATTATATTCTATTCAATAAATGAAGCAAGTTTCATGTTATTCATTGCCTAATATTCAGAAGAAAATTCCAATGAGCTATTAGAAACATGTACATTACCCGAATACTGATCACAAAATTGACCAAGGAATAATAGACAGAAATAAAAGCAAGAAACTTAAAGGTGAGAAATATGGGGATTGAAAAAAGAAGAGCAAAAGAAAGCAAATTAGATTGTGGGGATACTGAAAAATCAGTTAAAGAAAACAAGTTGACTCCAAATTGCAATTCTATACCTCATACAATAACTGAAAAAAGAAGGGGAGATGTAGAAGTTACTAATGGCGTAACCGAGAAAAAGTATATAAGGATCACTTCACCCTTGAAAGAAGTTGAAGATATTTCTTTAGTTCTTTCTCTCCGATCGCGACAGAAGACAACTGTGCTTATAACAACCGCCCTCGAAGATGGCACGTGGATTTCGTGGTCCAAAAGGTGTGAGCTAAAAATTAATGTACTCTAAAATGAAGTTATGGTAGAATGAATATTGAAGTGACAGATGAGAGGACTGGCGGTCACCTACACCATTAATGAGGCTGGATGTCGACGGATTCGACGAAGTCATCAGTTCTTTAAAATTTATGAACATGTGTATTTGTGTTTAGTTTTATACAAAGGTCTTCTGAAAAGGATGCGACCAATAAAAAATGAAGCATTCCCTCGAGCAAGATAGCTGCGCTCTTGGTCCCGGATTCACTATGGACAGGAGAGAGAGAGAGAATACTTCTTTATTCAAATTTTATTCTGATTCATGTTTACCTATATTAGTTGGCCTAAAAAAAAATCACTTCGAAATAGATTATTTGAGAAAAAGGGGGTGATGTAGTGTATCACACAATGAGTCATTCTCAATAAAAAATCGAAAAAGCATCTGCAGTGTTGCGTAATACTGGATTGAAAATATATCCATCATGGTAATATCATAATTACGGAGTGTTCAATAGTTAACAAAACCGCAACACGTGTTTCGCCGAGGAAGCTATTGTATAGAGAAACACGTGTTGCGGTTTTGTAAACTGTCCAGTGTTGCTTGAAACAATAGACCATTTATTCTCAAATATCTCTGACTCTCTGACCCTCTTGTTTGTGTGCCTGACATCGAGTTTTCGGAACACAGGTCGATTTTAGTTCAAACAATGATACCGGCAACAAAAAATACTCACTGTAGAAGTTTTAATGAACAGTATATGACACTGTTTTTTTCAGCACTAGAACAAGTTGAAAGTATATAAAAAAATCAACATAAATGGTGTTTCATAAGATTTTCATGCATTATTTTTATGTGTATTTTCCTCTCAGACAATACTTTAAACAAACACAAAATGAAAAAGAAATGGGTTACCGATGAAATAAAAAGATCAAGCAATGAACTTTAGGATTTGTTTACTTTAAAACGTAGTTACCCATATCTAGAAAATTAATATAAAAAAACAGAAGAAAAAACATCTTTTGCTAGCAAAAAGTACGAAAAAATCATATTTTCAAAATAAAATATTCAATTCCCATGACACTTGTAAAACTACATGGGAGACAGTATATGAATTATCTAATAAACATAAAAAACATAAAAACATTATTTTATCAAGATCCTAAAGAGGTATCTACTGTATTCAATCATTATTTTGTTACCGTACTGCTTTTATTTTGTATGCATCTGTTGAAAAACGGTCTGCTGTGAAAATAAATTGAATAAGTATCGAACATTTTGACAGGCGCACTCACCGTTATAAGGTTAGGTTAGGTTAGGTCTGAAGTGAGTGGGTCTATTCGACCCTCCACCGCAACCCGCAAGGGTTTGTTATGGCTCACACTTTTTCACACTCGGCTAAATAAATTCAGCTTCTCAACGAAGCCGATTAGTTTGTATGGTGAGTGGTCTTTCAGGTCAGATGGTAAGAGTACGGCTCTGCCGAACTCTGAAAACCTGATTCATTCCCCAGCGAGGCAGGCATAAAGTATATGCTCTGCTGTTTCATTATTTTCCAGAAAGAGGCAACATACACTGTCATTCGACAGTCCAAGTCTCTGCATATGATGATTCAAATGACATTGACCAGTAAGAAGGCCTGTTAGACATCGTAGTTCATGCCTACTGTAGTCCAACAAGTGTTTGGTATCAAGCTTCGAAGGGTAAATAAACGCCTTGGAGTGAGCCAATCCTGGAAGATTCTGCCAGAAGTCCATAAATCTTCTTGCCATCCAGGTGTTCAATGTTTGTTTGGCAAAGCCCAAAGCGATGCCAATGACAGGTTCGGGTCCGATGAAGACGCTTGCAGCACCCTCCTTTGTAAGAGAGCCAGCTGCTTCATTACCTTCCAGGCCAGAATGGCCAGGAATCCAGACCAGAAACAATCTGTTTAGTCTTCCTATCGAGGAGAGTCGATTTTGTTAATTTGCTACCAATTTAGACGTTGCTCGTTCCACTTGAAATACAGTAGCATAAGTTCCTAGGTAGATAGATATCTCTATCCTGGGTTTGCGACTAAAAACACCTGTACCAGAACCGGAAGGTTTTTTTGATCCATCTGTGAACCAACAACTATCTGCTCTTAATATTTCCTTCTCCCGGAGGATCCAGTCCTCTCTACTCGGTAATAGTACTTTATAAGGCAGTTCGTAGTTGACAGTTGGAGGCATAAAGTTAGAGGCCATTTCCAGAATGATGTGACTTCCAGTGTTAACCAACAGCCTGTTGCACTCTGCATTTAATTGATTTGTGCAATTTTGATAATGTGCACAAGTCTGTATGCAGTCCATCTAGCCTCTCTCTCCAGAAAAATGTGGAGAGGAGGTAGATCTAGAAGGATCTCCATGGCCGCTGACGGAGTGGTACTGATGGCACCAGTGATAGCCAGACAAGCCTGTCTCTGTAAGCTAGAGAGACTCACTTGGGCCGTTTTCTGTAAAGCCTTCGACCACCAAGCAACTGCACGATGAGTGATCATTGGTCTGACAATCATCACATAAATACAATGGATTTGTTTGGGACCTAAGACCCAAGTTTCACCACAAATCCTTTGACATGTCCGTAGAGACAGCCTGGCTTTGTGTGAAACTTTTTCCAAGTGAGCGTTCCAGGTGTGTCTTTTATCAAGGACAATGCCAAGATATTTCACCTCTGTTCCAAATGGAATGACCTTACCATTGAGGAAAATTGACTTTAGATCGTCCAATTTTCTCCTCTTGGTAAAGGGAATTAACACAGTTTTGCTGGGGTTGACAGACATTTGCTCCCTCAGGCACCAACTGTGAACAACGTCCAACGTGCTTTGGAGGATGTTCCAATGGAATTACCTCACCATTGAGGGAAATTGGCGTTAGATCGTCCAATTTTCTCCTCTTGGTGAAGAGAATTAACACAGTTTTGCTGGGGTTGACAGACATCTGCTACCTCAGGCACCAACTGTGTACAACGTCCAACGTGCTTTGGAGGATGTTTCAAGCTACCCTTCCCGACATGGACCTTGCCAGGATGACAAGGTCATCTGCATAAGATTGCAGATCAACTTTTCTTCTGTCAAGGGCATCAAGCAGATTATCCATCAGGTGCGACCACAGAAGGGGAGATATTACCCCATCTTGAGGGAAGCCCCTAGTAACCCTGAACCGGAAGGCCTCGCCTTGAAGAGTCGTAGTTGCAGTTCTGTTTACTAGCATGGCATAGATTCAATCAGTTATGGTCGATTCTTATATCGGTCGAAGAACGGTGTTTTCCAAATTCGTCGCTTCCATCCGAATCAGATCTTTGAATATTTTGAATTTGCCTCAACTGAAACAAGTGATTGTGTTTAGTATGAACAGTACGAAACAAAACAATATAAAATATTACCGGCGATTCTCATAACTTTTAAAATTACGTACAATAATTCATTATTAGAGGTCAATCTGAATAAATTTTTGATTGAGAAGTGTATTTTAGTGCAGTTATGCTGTTGTCGAGGAAATGAAGGAAAAAATAATGAATAATAGGACAATTTTGTGATAGCTTATATTTGTGACTAGCGATCCGCCTTGGCTCCGCACGGGTGCAATGCTGATACCAAATATAAATTCACCCAGTGGAAATTTAAGGGCATGAAGAAACAGTAATGGACATCCTTTTCTTTCCCGCAGCTGGTGCCGCAGTTAGAATATTTGAAATCCTTTCTTATTGCNCTTTCCAGAAAAATGTGGAGAGGAGGTAGATCTAGAAGGATCTCCATGGCCGCTGACGGTGTGGTACTGATGGCACCAGTGATAGCCAGACAAGCCTGTCTCTGTAAGCTAGAGAGATTCACTTGGGCCGTTTTCTGTAAAGCCTTCGGCCACCAAGCAACTGCACGATGAGTGATCATTGGTCTGACAATCATCACATAAATACAATGGATTTGTTTGGGACCTAAGACCCAAGTTTTACCACAAATCCTTTGACATGTTCATAGAGACAGCCTGGCTTTGTGTGAAACTTTTTCCAAGTGAGCGTTCCAGGTGTGTCTTTTATCAAGGACAATGCCAAGATATTTCACCTCTGTTCCAAATGGAATGACCTCACCATTGAGGGAAATTGGCTTTAGATTGTCCAATTTTCTCCTCTTGGTAAAGGTTATTAACACAGTTTTGCTGGGGTTGACAGACATCTGCTTCCTCAGGCAGATGTACAACGTTGTACAACGTTAGTGTACAACGTTGTACACGTTGTACACCAACTGTGTACAACGTCCAACGTGCTTTGGAAGATGTTTCAAGCTACCCATCCCGACGTGGACCTTGCCAGGATGACAAGGTCATCTGCATAAGATTGCAGATCAACTTTTCTTCTGTCAAGGGCATCAAGCAGATTATCCATCAGGTGCGACCACAGAAGGGGAGATATTACCCCATCTTGAGGGAAGCCCCTAGTAACCCTGAACCGGAAGGCCTCGCCTTGAAGAGTCGTAGTTGCAGTTCTGTTTACTAGCATGGCATAGATTCAATCAGTTATGGTCGATTCTTTACCCTTTCCAGCTAGTGACAATCCTATAGATTTAGGTAGTGCATTGTCAAATGCTCCTTCAATATCAAGAAATACAGCAACCGCAATCTCCTTGTTGTCAAGGGATTGGGAGATTTTCTCAACGAGGTTGTTTTAGGCTAAATCTGTCGATTTGCTGTTTTGATAAGCATACTGGTGATTATTCAAGGGGATGCATATAATGCTACCTTCCTGATGTAACCGTCCAGTACCCTCTCAGTTCCTTCCCACATGAAGAATGTAAGGCTGATTGGTCGTACCGATTTAGGGAGTGGGTCTCTTCAACCCACTTTAGGTATATATACCACCATTGCTGCCAACCAACTGGGTGGTATGTAGTTCCACGCCAGACTAGCTCCATACAATTTTGTGAGAATAGGTAACCGTTTAAGGTTGGAATAAATTATTTTCCAGGTGAAGAAGTCACATTCATAAATGATCTTTAAATACTTCGATTCATAATTTCAATAAAAAATCGTCCTTCCTGAGAATTTTGAACCAACCTTACTTGCGCACTGTACAGAGTGGGCCAAATTGAACACTTTTAAAGGGAAACTCCTGTTTTCAAATTAGATAGATGAAAACNTGTACAGAGTGGGCCAAATTGAACACTTTTAAAGGGAAACTCCTGTTTTCAAATTAGATAGATGAAAACTGATGACTATGTATGAGAATCAAATTTTACGACGAACTCAATAGTTAAATCCGCATATCGATATCTATCATCGTTTCTGAGTTACAGCATGTTTTTCAAAAATGTGCATTATCGTAAAGTTGCTGTAACTTTTTCCTATCAAAAATTTCTTGTTTCTATGAGAACATGTCCAAAGCACTTTTATATGTAGAATGCAAATGAGATATCTATAGTTATTGATGGGAAACAATTTTTTTTAAAGAGGCACCCTATATATAGAGTTTAAAATTAACTATTCAAAAATGTAGCATGTTTTGCTAGAGTCATCTTTGGAATACAGAGTTTTAAGATTTTTGATGTAGACTCAATTAGCGATTTTTCTTCAATTTTCTAACACATTTGCAATGAAGTATGAGAATTATGAAAAATGAGATATGATAATATGTTTTATACAAAACGGGGAAAATAGCAGGCAAAAATGAGAGGTATCCAGAGAAAAGACAACCTTTCAAAGACATTTTCGCATTGCTTCATAACCTGATTGATGATGGTCAATTTGAAAAGAAAATACCAAAATTATATGAATCGAATTGGGATGAGGAGTTGGAAGAAATAATCCTTTTGAGAGCTATTGAAAATGATCCCAAAATGTCAACGCGAAATTTAAAAATATCTACAGGCCAACCAAAAACTACTAATCCTTTACCAATCGAGAACTAATAATCCTTTAAAGAGCTTTTGAAAATAATCCCAAAATGTCAACGCGAAATTTAAAAATATCTACAGGCCAACCGAGAACTGATAATACTTTAAGGAGCTATTGAAAATGATCCCAAAATGTCAACGCGAAATTTAAAAATATCTACAGGCCCACCGAGAACTAATAAACCTCCAAAGAGCTATTGAAAATAATCCCAAAATGTCAACGCGAAATTTGAAAATACCTACAGGCCAACCAAGAACTAATAATCCTTTAAAGGACTATTGAAAATGATCCTGAAATGTCAACGCGAAATTTAAAAATATCTATAGGCCAACCGAGAACTAATAATCCTTTAAAGGACTATTGAAAATGATCCCGAAATGTCAACGCGAAATTTAAAAATATCTACAGGCCAACCGAGAACTAACGTTAAAAAGATTTTGAAAAACACAGAAGAGTTCATACAATACAATACAAGTGAAATTGGAACAGATTGAACAAAAATTTAAATAAAGTGAAGAAATTCCAAGCCAAGTTACTTCACGACGTTTCGATTGTTAGGATCCACAATCGTCTTCGGGTGATGACTGGACTGATTCCCCCCCATGCCCCTTGAGTGCCCTGAGGTAGAAGCTTCCCCCCCCCCCCTATTTAGCGAGGAGAACCTACTACCCCACTCCATCCACCCCCGCTCTCCGAGCGGTCCTCAACTTACTGATGGGCACTTCAGCAAGATTGACATCTGACCTCTTTTGGTCGAAAGTCAGCCTTTGGGTGCTATTCTTTCGCGATCGGTAATGGACTGATTCCTCCATGAGCTGACTGCTTAATGGGTCATTTGAGTACTTTCACTTATCTCTGCTTTCCTTTTTCTGCTTCACTGGTTTAGTGGGAGATGACCGTTTGGCGGGAGTTGGCCATTTTTCGGTTGATTATGGGTTTCCATATACTGTGTATCTCTATGGTAGCTTGACTGAATACATTGTTGGATAACATGTATGCGGCTTTGCTTTGCTATTGGAAGTCCGAACTTATGGAATTCATCATGAAACATTGTCAATCATCTTCAAACAAAGAGTTCATCAACTCAGACCAGGAGATTTTGAAGGCCGAATGGCTTTTTGTCAGTGGTTCCTGGAAAGTTGTAACCAACTGCGTTGAATTGTATTCGGACAGACAAAGCTTATGTGAGCAGTGCCGGCATTTTCAAACGCTATAATTCTTATACTTGGGCACAACAAAATCCTTATTCTATTGTGGAGCAGACAAGAAAAATTTGGATTTAGTGTGTGTGCAGGTGTTTTCAGAGGTGTAATTATCGGCCCGTTCATTTATACTGGCATTCTCACACCTCAGAGGTATTTAGAAATTTAAAGGCAAAATATTGAACCCCTTGTTGTTGAATTGCCACTATTGGAGATCAGAAAAACATATTTTCAATAAGACGGGGCTTAGCCTCACAACACTACAATTGTCACCAATTTTTTGGCCGCAAATTTTGGTAATAATTCGATAGCAACTCAAGGACCCAACCGTTGGCCGTTCTGTTTTAACGCCGCGTCGTCCAAAGCCTACTTGATGATAGTGTGCGTTTCAAAGTCTACTCGAAAAAACCTAAAAGCTCTGTATTTCAAAGATGACTCTAGCAAAACATCATACATTTTTGGAAAAGTTATTTTAAGCTCTATTGAAATATGCAGGAATATACAGGGTGTCTCATTAAAAAAGTTTTTATCAATAACTAATGAAAAAGTTAGCATTTTACACGAAGATTTGGTTGTTGGAATGTTTTTTATTTTTTAATGTGTATCTAATATGTCTGATAGTTTTCAAAATAGTAATATCATTAACACGAAGAAACTTATTTTCGAGCCCTGAAGAAGAATTCAATCAAATTCCTGCAATAAAACATTTGTTTTATAGGAAAAAATTGATCCTGTTACCCAACCGACCTTTTTTCAGTAAAAAAAATTGGATCTTCAAACTAGTTATTCGAAATCAAATACTTACTATCCTTTGTATGCACCGCAGTCATCAACACAAAGTCTGTCTATTTCTCGAGAAGAATTTCTTTTTAGGATTATATGGAATCTGTAAGATATGCGACAAAATGAGTCTCCAAGGAATCTGAGTAGGGGAAGTACATCCAAAATGACATATACGGACAAAACGACACATTAGTGATATTTAAAAAACTGCGCGGTATAAACTGTCAAAAGTTAGCCAATCAAGAAGCACCTACACCGGAAATATACCATTGGACTTTTGAGAGCCGTTTAAAATACAGAACGGACGCCATGTTGACATTTGTGNCCAATAGCTTCCACAGCTGATAACTCAGACTCAATCCAGGATCAGAACCTTCCATCGATGCCAATAGAACCGGAGGCTGGCGAGATTATGGCCCAGGAACAGAATAAGGCCCCTGAATCTTCATCAAAGCCATCCACTAGTTCTTGTAAACCATTTACTTCATCGGATTCTTCAGACGCAATAGCAGTCACTAATGATATTCATAACACACTGACTGGCCCGTTAGACATTTCCCAACCATCCACAAGTTCATTTGCATCGACAAGTTCTTTAGCTGTTCCAGTTAATGTCATTTCTCCAGTTCCCAGTGGTAAATTTGTAAGTGGACAGGGTAAACGAAAGCCAAAGAAACGAACGACAACATTCCTACTTACGTCATCACCAAATATGGTAGAATTAAAGTACAAACGAGAGATTGCAGCTGAAAAACCAACTCGTAAAAGGAAACAAGCAGTTACTAAGTCTCTTTACATTGATGATGACTCAAATGAAGAGCGCTCTGATCAAGAAGACGAAGAAGATGATTGTGCCTGTATTTACTGCAACGATCTCTACTCACGTTCAAAGCCTGGTGAGGGGTGGTTGAGGTGCAGGCGGTGCAGTCGTTGGGTTCACGCAGCCTGTGCTGATTTGCCAAAGCGTACCAAAAATTTTGTTTGCGAATTGTGCAATTAATTTTTATTGTTATATCTTATTTTATCATTTTTGTTATGTTGATGGCTGTGTATGTCATTTAGTCCATACGACTCGTGTCGTTTTGTCCATACGGTATGGACAAAACGGATTTTTCTTGATCTTCATTTAATACTAAATATTTTTGTAAGTGTTGATTTTTCTGACAAAATCTATATGATTCCTGTTAACCAATTAATATAAGCAAAGTTGTAAGAAAAAAATATGTTCCTATTATGAATAATATTAAACTTATTGATGATTAATAAAACGATATGTCATTTTGGACGTACTTCCCCTATGAGTAAATATGGACATGAAAAATATTTTATCAATTGACTGTTTAGTAAGATTTCTTTCAAATTTGACAAAGAAAAATTTCATAGTTCAATGTAAGTACTATTCATATTGCTTATGAAGGAAGTACAATTCATTTCATTGTGATTGTGAAATAGTAAGCAAGTAAATGAAGCTCATTTACTATGTTATAACCTTAAATAGCAAGTCCTCCACACTTTAGAAAAGAGGTCTTAACTATTGGACACAACAGATAATTCAAAATAGATCACATTTTTACCGTCGTCAGAAAAAAATCTGACCAATTTCTAGAACAAAACCTCGCCAAACTACAAATAAATAGATAATAAGAAGTTTTTCTCATGTCACTTTTAAAAATATTTGAGCTTTTTCTGCTTATAGAATTCGATGAGAAATTTCATAAACTCTAAGTATCACTATCAAAATATTTTAGCGGGTTGAAAATAGCTGATCAATAGAATTTATGGACTTCAATTTTTGTTTTATCGAATGGAAACAAATAATGAAATGGAATATAATTGAGCATAGAGTATAAAAGACAGATACCATAGTGAAACTACAGGATGATTACAAAAATACCTACTTCCCATCATTTTTCTCATTGCTATTGCAACGTTTCTCTTCACTGTTTTTTGTGAAAACAAATTTATTTGTTCCACAAACATGACCGCAGTTATCATATCCGTTGATAACTCTAAAAATATCTCCATGGAAAATGCAATAGCCCAACAAACATACCTACAAATCACAAAAAATTGAGTTACCTATAACTAACAAAATACTA
>NW_019291764.1:123380-134409 GCF_000500325.1 Leptinotarsa decemlineata | reverse complement strand
CGGTACGGGGAAACAGTGATGAAAAGGTAATTTTCATATGTAAACGCTCCCTTTTCATCCCCAGTAGGGGGGCCCCAGTTGAAATATTCAAAAATCCTTCCTTATCGCACACCTACAACATAAAATGAACCTACACATAAAATGAAAAGATAACTTCATTTTGTGAACGCCCCTTTTTTCTCGGTCGGAATATTTGAAAATCCTTTCTCATTGCACCTCTACAACATAAAATGAGAGAAACAGTTATAAAAAGTTAATGTTCATATGTAACCGCGCCTCTTTACCCCACGGGGGGTTAGGTTAGGTAAGGTCTAAAGTGAGTGGGTCTATTCGACCCTCTACCGCAACCCGCAAGAGTTTATTGTGGTTCACACCTATTCACATTCGACAAAATAAACCCAGCTTCTTAAGGAAGCCGATTAGTTTGTATGGTGAGTGGGGAACCTCAGTTGGAATATTTGAAAATCCTTTTTTACTGCGCATCTGAGACCTAAGAAGCACCTATATATCAAATGTTAGCTTCCTAGGACTTACCATTACGGAGAAATAGAGATGAATGAGTGTCCAGTGAGTGACTTTCGCATTTATAAGTATAGATGTTATAGAAGGTCTGTTCGACCTTCCTTGTGCAACCCGATGAATTTCCTTGTGAAAAATAATCCATGGTTGACTAGGCTACATTTTCATCAAACAAGCGAGGATCTGATCAACGGTGTCGGTCATTCTATGACTAGCTTCGTCATAAAGCTAAGCAACACAAACGTGTGACTTTAGAAGTAGGTCTCCTTTGCTGCACTCCAGGGAGACTTCATCCCATGACTGCAGGGCACTAACTTTAAAACCAGGCAAAAGACACTCTACTGGTCCTTACAGGTGATCTGAAACCATTCAGGCCAGAAAATGCAGCTCCTGATCTTCTGGGACATCTTCCACAGAAGCCGTAATAGTATACTGATTTCAGTAGATTGATCGATAATGATATTACTGAACGTTCGAGATGCAATATTCCCACTTTAATGACCGCAACAAGCTTCCTTTATCGGTAGGTCAGTTATACATGACGATATATTTCGACTCTGGATTGGGTGAATCGTTGTTGGAGCATGAGCGTTTGCCTTCTGGCCCGAGAGGAAATTGTTTCCTTTTCTGGCGCAGATACGGTTTCTGTTGGTCAAAAATTTAGTGCAAGGCAGATTCATAAGATATCCTCGCTTTTGAGGAGACGATAGCTCGCTTCCTGGCTGCACCATCTAGGTTGTTACAGGGGTAACAGTTGGAGGTTACCCAATTCGTTTATAGACTGAGGGTCGTATTATTTGATTACTTCATAATTCATAGAGGGTTCCACGAGTAACTAGGAAAAGGTGGTCCATCTCGGAAGATTCCTGTAATATCGTGACAAGATTTTCTACGACGAAGAGACAACCGCTATTTCTAAGGTTCCGTTAGTGACAATCAGTGGGTCCAGAGTCATATACCCTTTTCATCTAGGTTGTTACAGGGGTAACAGTTGGAGGTTACCCAAATCGTCTATAGACTAAGGGTCGTATTATTTGATTACTTCATAATTCATAGAGGGTTCCACGAGTAAATAGGAAAAGGTGGTCCATCTCGGAAGATTCCTGTAATATCGTGACAAGATTTTCTACGACGAAGAGACAACCGCTATTTCTAAGGTTCCGTTAGTGACAATCAGTGGGTCCAGAGTCATATACCCTTTTGGCATGGATACCCACACCTTAGGAGGCGGCCTTCATTTATGAGGTTAGGTTAGATCAAAAGTGAATGGGTCTATTCAACCTCCCACCGTGAACCACAATGGTTTATTGTGGCTCACACTTATTCACACTCGACTAAATGAATCTAGCTTCTAAATGAAGCGGGTTAGTTTGTATGATGAGTGGTCTTGCAGGTCAGATGGTAAGAGTACGGCTCTACCAAACTCAGTAAACCTGATTCGGTCACCAGCGGGGCAGGCACAAAGTATGTGCTCTGCTATTTCATCATTTTCCAAATGGAGGCGACACACACTGTCTTTCGAAAGTCCAAGTCTCTGCATATCAAGCTTCGAAGGGTGAATAAACGCCTTGGAGTGAGCCAATCCTGGAAGACTCTGCCAGAATTCCATAAATGTTCTTGCAATGTTTGTTTAGGAAAGCCTAAAGCAATGCCAATGACAGGTTCTGGTCCGATGAAGCTGCTTGCAGCACCCCCTCCGCACACAATTCAATAACGTAAATTTCCGCATTGGTTTCTAGGCAGGTTGATGTCTCTGTCCTGCGACTGAAAATACCTATACCAGAATCTGAAGGGTTTTTGATCCATCTGTGAACCAATAACTATCTGCTCTTAATATTGACTTCTCCCGGAGGATCCAGTCCTCTCTACTCGGGAAGTGTACTGTATAAGGCAGTTCCATGGAGGCAGTTCGATGTTGACAGTTGGTGACATGAAGTCAGAAGTCATTCCCAGAATGCTGTGAGTTCCAGTGTTAACCAGCAGTCTGTTGTACTGTGCATTAAATTTATTTGTGGCCTTCGGCTACCAGTTAATTGCTCCATAAGTGATAGTTGGTCTGACAATCATCACATAATTCCAATGGATTTGTTTGGAACCCAAACCCCAAGTTATACCACAAATCCTTCGACATGTTCATAAGGACAGTCTGGCTTTGTGTAAAACTTTTTCCAAGTGAGCGTTCCAGGTGAGTTTTTTATCAAGGACAATTTCAAGATATTTCACCTCCGTTCCAAATGGAATGACCTCACCATTGAGGGAAAGTAACGTTGAATCGTACAAATTTCTCCTTCTGGTGAAGGGGATTATCACAGTTTTGTTGGGGTTTGGAAGGTATCACAAGGTACATTATTGAAGACTCACCTGACAGGGGTATTCTAATGCCACCAAAGCAATGGAAGAGTGAGGTGGTACTCAATTTGAGTTTGGCATACAAGTAACCAGCAAGAGATTTCTCTTGTGGCATGACAGGAATAGTCATGAAAGGGTGATGGAGTACAACTACTAAAACTTCGACCCCTTAAGACAGATTATCGAATCATATTCTAGCTATATTTTTGTCAACATGGACAAAACTGGTCGTCAACTCGAGGATGGAAAAATTGAAGGAAATTTGTGAAAACAACTTTCATTTCAATGAATCTTGAAATGATTTGTAGTATTTTCATTGTGATCTCGTCCAGTCCTCTAGTCCACGATTGATACTCAGCTTTCTTAAGTGGTTGATATTTCGGAAAACAATAGATTTTCGTTTTCAATTAATTGATGAAATTTACAAACCTCATTTCAAAAAATTACTTATGTAGAACCTGCTTTTGAGAATAATCACCAGGATGACCGACTACTGTACTCGATTTGAAATAACCGATTGCTATTTCAGTGGCAACGGCCTCAAATCTACAAGTTTTACTGATTTCTCCAACCTGATCAGGTAACCCTGACCTTTTTTCGTGAGCCCTCCTAAGAAATATCCCTTTTATAAAATTTATGTTAATTCATAGTAAGGTGGATTTCGTGATTTCAATTTGATGTCTTACAACATTCTCTACCATCATTACACTTATGGACAGATGAGATAAAATTATTATCTAGTTTGGTATCTAGACTACTGAAGTAATCGGAAAAGCCTATTTCATTTACACATTAATGAACTTATGAATTCGTCTCACATGCAATCTAAACATGTTCCGAGTAATATACGCATCTAGTAGTCAGAACTAGAAATTATACGATGAAAAGTAAGAACCCGTTAATGCTTAGCTTTCGAAAGTTCTCTCTACATTTTGCAAATCATATTATATATCAATAACCTAGGAGTAATAGAAGAGAAGAAAATGCAAAATAAAACTGAAATGAAAATAATTGATTTCAAAAAAACAGTGTACGAACTAGTGATTAATTACATCAACTCAATTTATTTTTAGATATAATACAGACCGCAATGAACTAATTATTCAACGGTAATATGGCTCTTTTTGTGAACTTTCAGAGTACTATTTCGCGTGAAAGATTTTGAACAGACCGTACACATGAATGGCTTCTCTCCAGTATGGCTCCTTTCGTGAAACTTCAAACTATTTTTTTGACTGAAAGATTTTGAACAGATTGTGCATTGAAACGGTCTTTCACCAGTATGATTTCGTTCATGAATTTTCAAAATATCACCTCTCGTAAAAGCTTTCAAACAGATTTTACACTGAAACGGTTTTTCTCCTGTATGGCTTCGTTCGTGAACCCTCAAATGATATTTTCTAGTGAAAGATTTTGAACAGAAAGTGCATTGAAATGATTTTTCTCCAGTATGAGTTCGTTTATGAGTTTTCAATGCATCACCTCTCGTGAAAACTTTCAAACATATTTCACACTGAAATGGTCCATTTCCAGAATGACTCTCTTCGTGAACTTTCAAATCATGATGTTGAATGAAAAATTCTGAACACATTGTGCATTGAAACGAATTTTTTTCAGTATGTATCCGCTCCTGAACTTTCATGACATCACTTTGCAGCAACTTGACATCTTGAGTCATGTCGGGATCGCCAATATTGTCAGTCGCGTTATCCTCTTTTACGATTTCCTTTTTTATATTTTCGTAGACAAGGTCGATTTCAACTTCACATTTAATTTTTTTCCCATCACTAATGTTGTCCATATCATCGTGGTAATCTATAGAATATGAATCAGCAACTTGCACCAACTTGTTGTCTTGAGTCATGTCGTCATTGCGAATATCGTTGGTCACGTTATCTTTATCCACGATCTCCGTTTTGATATCTTCGTAGCAAAGGTCAATTTTATCATCACGTTCAATTTTTACCTGTTTATCAATAATGTCTTCCATACTATCGTGGTAATCCATAGAGTACGAATCACTATCGGACTTACTAAACATTTCAACTTCTTGTGGTTCAACTTTTACTAAATTTAATTCGGGAGTGACTTTATCAGAAACAGCTTCATCGGTTTTCTCAATTGTCATTCCGTATTTACTGATATCCATTCTCAAAGTCGATAAGGAGAGGAAGTTATCTGCATATACTAAATATATAAACCAGTATAATGATAACAATTTTCAATCAGAACTGACCTCACTCTGAAATGACCTTCAATTTATATGAAATCTAATTGAATGTGATTGGTCATTTTAGAATACCTGTTTTTAAAAATCGGTTTATCTGCTTACCTATACAATGATTGGATTCTGAGAAATTTTGAGTATTTCAAAATTATTTTATGGCCACCCAATTACACAATAACTCACTTCGATGGTTTTATAATTATTATTTATCAATTGAGGCAATGATATCCTCAGATCTACAAGTTTTTGACGTTATAGGAAGCAAAAAAGTGCTAAATTTGAACTGACAAAGAATATATTCCAGATGATTCATAATGGAATTGATTTTTTTCGCCGTTACAATTCTGTTGAATCATTTATTCAAATAAAAAGCCTCAATGTACATACAAAGTTTACTTTGAAATAATAATAATAATGTATGTGTTTTGTATGATTTTATTTGTGTGATTTGATGTCAACACTAAATAATCATAAAAATGTGTTTTTATTTCACTGAGGATACACTATAAAAACACATAGAACTATCGTGGAAAATAGACAAAAGTGTGTTTTTGTAGTTTTTATAGTGTATCCTCAGTGAACATGAATTTCCCCAAAATAAAGAAGTCGTCAATTAAAGAATTATTTTTATTTCAAAAATGTGCAGACTATTGCAACTTGTACACAGACAATATAAAATGAAATGATGTTTGTATCTCATACGTTAGAATTTCTTTTATATCTCAATATACTATGAATCAATCGAAGAAGTTTACATACCATTTTTCAAATGGAAGTATGAAACTGCTTTTAAAAATATCATTTTTTTATTGAAGGAACAGGGAATCATTGAGTTGACCGATTACTGTAATCGATCCATTCTAGCTTTAATAAAATATTCCTGGAAAACTTAATAATGCTCTATATTTCTCATGAAAGACAGATAGATGATCGAAAATTATACAATTTGAATGAAGCACAGAGTGGACGAAATCTAGGTATTGTAATTGAAATATCATGCAAAAGGAAAAAGAATTAGTTATGTCATAAGAGACCGCAGTTAGACATTCATTCATTATAAGTCTATCTATTCTAATATACTTTCACACTTGTGTTTATTTTCTCATAGAATAAACAATTTCTTAGGGTTCCTGGCGTTGAAAATCTGTTTCCAGTTTGTATTTCCAACATTCGTTGTGGAATAAAAATCAGATATCATTCACATGAGTTCTACTTTGAATGAATGGTAATACACTGCACTTACATGGAACACTGTTACCCTCACTGGTATACACCGATGTTTCGCCTTAAGATACTTGCCCCAAGGCTTTTCAGTACCAAATAAGATTCCTCTTGGCTGGGATTAAATCAAATAGGTCAATGAACGTCATTACGATGTCATCGATGACATAAGCAGATCAAGCTTATTCCGTTACATTAAAAAATCGTAATTCATGAATGAATTGTGTGTATTTTCTATAATGTTATCCAATTTGGTACTGAAGAGCCTTGGGGCAAGGCGAAACATCGGTGTATACCAGTGAGGGTCTCGTTGTTCCATGTAAGTGCAGTTTATTACCATTCATTCAAAGTAGAACTCATGTGAATGATATCTGATTTTTATTCCACAACGAATGTTTGAAATACAAACTGAGTAGAGAAAAGTATCTTCTGTATAATTCAGTGTTCATATAGAAGTATTTGTTTCGAAAGAATTTTTTTCTTTCGTGTAATTCAATGTTTATATGAAAGTAGCTGTTTCAGGAGGACTTTCTTTCAGTTTGTGTCTGAAAGTTACTTCTTTGCATGATCTACACATCCATGTATAGAGTTACTTATTTTCAAATTGATTACTTCCTTCCTTTCTTTGGAAGATTCCCTCATCCCTTTTTTGTTGTATCAAGATGGAGTAGTAGAAAGCCAAAAACTTTCTTTCCCAACTTAAAAATATTCCTAGCAATATACGCATCTAGTGGACAGAACTAGAAATCGAACGTTAAAAAGTAGGGCCCCGTTAATACTTAGTTTGCACAAATTTCGACAGCTGGTGTTAAATTATATAAGTTCATTTAACTTTCAGAAACAATATATATATCAATGAACTAACTACTTAACTGAACGGTCGCAGGGTGATATGCGGTAACAAACGATCCCCTTGGGGAACTGGGAGAAACCTCATTGTAATCAGCCTACCTCTGGTGATGCGGAGCTCTGCTAGAGGTGACCAACTCTTCCCTTGCTACTCGTAGATACACACATGAAACAACAAAAACCAATCCCGAGGCTGGACAGAAGAGCTCATCTCAATCTGAGGCGGTGGCTGAGGGTGAACAGAAATGTTCACCCCAATCTACCGCTTGGATTGAGGCTGGACATGGTAGATCACCTCCACCGCCGCACTTCCTGCGGCGGGCGTCAAGAACTTCTCCTAGAATAAAGGCAAGGAACCGGCTGCACCTGCAGGAATTCTCCCTCACTTGTGTACCTCCACGGAGGGAACCCCAAGAAGGTTGAAGAAGCTGCGCAACGACAGTAATATCGCTGCACCTTCCAAAACCTTCGCGGAGACCACTGTGAGACAACTCAAGGTTGCCAAAGAGAGTGTGGGTTCGGCGAGGCTTGGCCTACACCTGCCAATATTGAGAAGATGTCTTCTAGTGACCTTTTCACCTTCCTGGAAAGGATAGGATGGACGATGACCTAGGAGGACAACTCCCCGGGAGGATGTCAATGGGTCACATGTGGCCTGAGTGCTGTGAGTCTACACTCACCCTTCTTACTCTACAGATACCATAGATGGGGTAGCTTATAGAACATGACTTCTTCGTCATTTCTTTTCATATGTTATTTAGTATTATAGGTAGTAATACAGTTCATTAAAATGTTATTTAATGATACACTCTTGATGACTGGTTGTTTGTTAGGCGATGACATTTTTCCAGAATCAACATAAATTATTCATACAATCCCAAACGCCAACAGGATTGGGGGACAAGTAACGATACGGCTCTGTACAGAGCATTTGTATGTCTTATAAGAGCTGTACTGGAGGTTATTTTTTGAAAATGAGTTTAGGCGCATGGGAACGGGCTCGTCATCATGTATGGCGCTTGCTGTAATATGACTTGCGTTTGTGAGCTCTCAGGGTACTTACTACTTTCCGTGAAAGATTTTGAGCATATAGTACACACAAATGGTTTCTTTCCTATTTGACTCCTTTCGTGAACTCTCAAACTATCATTTCGAATGAAATATTTTACATTGAAATGGTTGATCTCCAGTATGATTCCTCTCATGAACTGTCAAATGAGTTTTTTGAGCGAAAGATTTTGAACAGATTGTACATTGAAATGATTTTTCTTCAGTGTGATTTCGTTCATAAATTTTCAGTGTATTACCTTGCATGAAAGCTCTCAAATATATTCTACACTGAAACGTTTTTTTTTTCCTGTGTGAATTCGTTCGTGAACCTTCAAACTACTATTTTGAGTGAAAAGTTTCGAACATATTTTACACTGAAACGGTTTTAATGTATCAAACAAGTAGAAATTTGAATATTAAATATTTGTATGGCTAGGCGCCAGCATTTTTTTTACTGATGGAAAAAAATACAAAATACCATTGTGAAAATAGAAATGAAAACTTCCTTCTGCTATCAGGTAAGCAAGCAAACCATAAATTTTTAACAATGTATACATATATTTACAAAAATACAACGATTGACCGTCTTTCAAATAGACGAATCGATTGAAAGATTTTGAACAGATTTTACATTGGAATTATTTTTTTCAGTATGACTTTCTTCGTGAATTTTCAAATTATGACGTTGAATGAAAAGTTTATAACACATTCCAACGAACTTTCTTCACTACCTATGTATCCGCTCCTGGACTTTCCAGGCATCACTTTGCAGCAACTTGACATCTGGAGTCATGTCGTGATCGCGAATATGGTCGATCACGTCATCCTCATACACAATCTTTTGTATTGCTTAGTTTGGTAAGTGATTAGATTGAAAATTTTTTGCCAAAAAAATTATCCTATCAAATTTGTCTATTTCTAGTCATGTGTGTCGAAATAACCAATGAAACCATCATTACACTGANTACAATCCCAAACGCCAACAGGATTGGGGGACAAGTAACGATTCGGCTCTGTACAGAGCATTTGTATGTCTTATAAGAGCTGTACTGGAGGTTATTTTTTGAAAATGAGTTTAAGCGCATGGGAACGGGCTCGTCATCATGTATGGCGCTTGCTGTAATATGACTTGCGTTTGTGAGCTCTCAGGGTACTTACTACTTTCCGTGAAAGATTTTGAACATATAGTACACACAAATGGTTTCTTTCCTATTTGACTCCTTTCGTGAACTCTCAAACTATCATTTCGAATGAAATATTTTACATTGAAATGGTTGATCTCCAGTATGATTCCTCTCATGAACTGTCAAATGAGTTTTTTGAGCGAAAGATTTTGAACAGATTGTACATTGAAATGATTTTTCTCCAGTGTGATTTTGTTATGAATTTTCAGTGTATTACTATGCATGAAAGCTCCCAAATTTATTTTACACTGAAACGTTTTTTTTTCCTGTGTGAATTCGTTCGTGAACCTTCAAACTACTATTTAGAGTGGAAAGTTCCGAACATATTTTACACTGAAACGGTTTTTCTCTAGTATGACTTGTAACGTAGTCAGTGCTACATTAAATACCCACTCTAGGCAGTAGAGTTCGTTGGACAACTTTGCTAGTTTCTGATTCTTAATGTACCAAACAAGTAGAAATTTGAATATTAAATATCCCACATCGATCATATTAATTCATTCACTATATCTCTAATCCGAGGTTTTACGGTTTTGAATGCTCCAGGCACTGCACTACCTAAGTACAAATTGAAGAAATCAATTGGAAAAATTAAATATTGATACTTAGCTTCCTTAAGTGGCTGAGGTTTCGGAAAACAATTTTTTTCCGTGTTCAAAACCTGAATATCTCAATTCATTGATGAAATTCACAAAGCATTTTTCAAAAGAAAATAAAGTTATTGAATATCAGGTACGTTCAATGTACCCGTGTACCTGTATAACTTTTTTCGTGTGCCCCCATAAGAAATATAACTTTTATAAAACTTATGTGAATTCATTGTAGGGTCGCGATTTCGATTTGATTTCTCTCATCATCATTGCACTTATGGACAGATGAGTTAAAATTATTGTCTAGTTTGGTATCTAGACTAGTGAAGCCATTGAATAATGCTTACACGATAATGCAATCAATGAATTCAGACAATAAGCCAAGTCCAACGAACTCTGAATAGAATAGTGCGTGAACTCCTGTACAAAGAAAAATGTCAAGTGACTTATGAAATCGTATCACATGCAATCTAAGAATGTTTCGAGTAATGTATGCATCTAGTGCTCAGAACTAGTATTTAGCTCGCACAATTTGCGATTTCTGAGGGTTGCCGATCGTAGACGATTGACAGATGTTTGACGAAAAAACAGATTTTATCAGTCAATTATAAATAATATCGAAGTTTCTAAAGGTCTCCCTACATAAAAGAAGAGAAGAAAATGCAAAATAAAACTGAAATTGATATACTTAATTTAAAAAAAACAGTGTACAAACTAAAGTTTATTTACATCAACTCAATTAACTTTTTAGAAATAATACAGACCTCAACGAACTAATTATTCAACGGTAGTATGGCTCCTTATGTGAACTTTCAGAGTACTATTTCGCGTGAAAGATTTTGAACAGACTGTACACATGAATGGCTTCTCTCCAGTATGGCTCCTTTCGTGAACTTTCAAACTATTATTTCGAGTGAAAGACTTTGAACAGAGTGTGCATTGAAATGGTTTTTGTCCCGTATGAATCCTGTCGTGAACTTTCAAATCAGGTTTTCGAGTGAAAGATGATGAACATATTTTACTGACCTCCCTCAATATTT
>NW_019291764.1:58827-107487 GCF_000500325.1 Leptinotarsa decemlineata | reverse complement strand
TATTAATAGCAACACAAAAAAAAAAATAAAAAAAAATCAAAATGCAAAAACAAAAATAAAAGAAAAAAAAATACAAAAACAAACAGAAATGAAAATTCAAAAAGCAAAAAACGAGGGAAAAATCTATGTTTGAGCTATTACTCAATGTTACTTTCAAATAGTTTTTCATTAAAACAGTCTGGCTAATTGGTTCTCCCAAAGCCAAAAAATTTTAAACCACACACACACACACTAATGCCACCTAGCAGGTAGCTGAAAAAGATAGTACATAGTACCACTACTCGCCACTAGATGTCGTTAAGTGTCAATACACAATAATAATTGAAATGCAAAAAAGCGTTAGTTTGCTTAGGTTACGCACTCTGCGACTATCCTAGTCTAGAAATGTAGTTAAGGGCAGAAATTGGCACTTGGAACAAATTGAAAAATCATTATGACCCGAAGGTTTCAAAGTTTGGAGACCCCTGTTTTAGAGCATTCAACCTCACCATTCATTTCATTATAATGTTGTTAAGGTTCGAAAATATATTATTCAGTCTGTGTACACCATTTAGAATAACGGTCAATAAGTACTTAAAAGTAAAATAAGTATCGAAATTTATTTTATGAGTGTTTATAGAGTGTCAGCTTTAATTTTAACGATCCTAACCTAACCCAACCTATCCTATAGATCAATCCAAACCACGTGACCCAATATGGCGGCGTAGGGCAAACAATCTGATTATTGTCATAAGAGCATCATTGGTTTTGGTGTCGTTCGCTATTGTGGAGTGTTTTTACACATTTTTGGAGCTTTTGTGGTGTTTAAATTCGATCAAAATGAAAAGTGAACACTTGAAATCCTCCAGTTACATATGTGGATATTGCTTCGTATTTGGTTTTTACCCACAGCTTTTATTCACATGTGCAGATGAAAGCATATACAAGTTTGGAATCGTATAAATATTTCGAATCTGGCTTCGTTGTGAGGGTGGGAACAAAGATTGAGAACAATTTATACATTTTAGTTGGACAGGTGAGTTTTTCTAAGCTAGCAGAATGCTAATTTTCTGATTTCCTGATGATATAGTCAATTCATCTAAGAAACAATACACGTGAAACTGTGTGTATCCACGATCAGCTATGCCTGTGAGTTGTTATGTTTATTGTCTTCTTTGTTGATCAAGACAATGATTCAATATTAATTTGAATGTCCCAGAGTCATTTTTACAGTAGATAGTAATCTTAATAACTTATTTTCAGGTCAAGCATTCACAGAAAACCTTCAGATGTTTGGTGCATCATAGCAAAAGATGGAAATATATGTACAGCTCACTGTATTTTGATGGCAGGAAATAGTGAAGTTTGTACTCACGTTGGCGCCATATTATTTGCTGCTGATTATGCAAATACCGAAAGCGGCAATGTCATGCACATATATAGAAGCTGTGTGGCCAATGCCATCCATGACACAGATGTTCCCAAGTGTACCAGTATATGTACAAATACTATGGATTTTCATCAAGTAACGGCAAAGTCAATAGAAAATATTTTGAATTGTTGAACTTGTTTTGTTTGAAAAGCTCTATTTTGAGTTTTCTTGAGANATATTTGATGAGTTTCGAATAGTTTCAATTCACCGCTGAAAAATTTTTTAACACCTTCAACACAGAATAGAGGTCACAGAAACTTGACCATTCAACATCAAACTGCTGCCAGATATGGGTGTCTCTTTGTAAAGTACGAGTATTCCGTACTATCCATAACCTATTCCACGTCAAAACACATGCAAATTTCAAACTGACAGAAAATTTCATCAGTTGACAGTTTTGTAACAATTTCTACAGAAAATTTTAAAAATGATTAATTTCTAGATTATCATAAAACGAAGATTCAACCTGAGAAAGATGACCGATTCATTTTAGAAAATCAAAAAATGACATCAAAAGACTTAACGGTCACTTTGAACTCTGGAAGTGTGATGCCTATGGTTGGACGTGAGTATTCGCTAATCAAAATTACCTATACATTTCCAAAGGACGATGTTTCAGTTGGAACTAATGGTATCAATGGATTTAAAGATATACTGGAAGTCCTGGATTATGCCTTGGAAGCAGGATACCGACTTATTGGTAATATTTTCCCAATATTCTTTAATTCAGAATATTAAATCGGTTTTTAATTTTACAATAATCATGGTTTTGAAAAATCAGAATGCTTGAAAGACACATAGGTGCTTTCTGGTTTAAATATACAGGATAGCCCGTTAGAGTCAAGAAGTCCAACAGAGCATATTGCTAGCCAACAAACGAAATCAAGTTTTGAATGAAAGTTATATAATTGATAAAGATACAAATTCTAAACTGTTTTTTGTTAATACAGGGTAGGGTGTATTTGGTGGATATTCTCAACTATCATAAATACAACATTCAACTGATTTCTTTATATGCAACCGGTCTTGTTTCTATCGAATAAAGCAATCAAACAATTTCCTAGACATTCCTTTTCGTGGCTGCCTATTTCAGAAAATGCTTTTTTGATAGATTCTCGTTGCTATGTCTGTTGAGAATCTGTCAGAATCTTTCGAAAAATTCATCACTTTTCAAACTAAAACGCTTCAAACGATCGCCACTATTTGGTAATAATGACAGTTATAGTAGAAGTTTTCCTCGATAAAACCACTGAAGATTGATATCAGTAGAATTTTGAATAATTGAAAATTCCGGAAAACGGCTACTAGAAAGTATTAGATAACACGAAGAATATACAGGGTGTTTCACAAAAATTTGAAATCTCTTATTTCATCTTGCTTCTCATACTCCGTGAAATTTGCCTAGCAGCCAGTTCAGTATCTTCGTCTAAGGAAGAATGTTCTTTTCTGGGCACACACTTTACATATCCTAACTCAAAGTTTTCCTTTTATTTTGCCCACCAATTCCCTGTGAAATAAAAAGCAATGAACTTGTAGAAGAAATCATTCAATTCTTCAATAATAAAGAGATTGCGGTGAACGTATTCGTCAACATCGAAGAAGCATTTGTTAATGCATTACGCAAATCTATCATACCAGCCTTGACTGATAAATGGCATAAAATCGACCAAAATGGATCTATATCATGCTCGATTCTTCATGATGAAGCCATTTGGTTCAGGATCCCCCTAAGGGGGTTACACCTGATAGTCTGATGGATGTCCTTGAAAAAAAAATAGATCTGCAGATGACTCCGTCATCCTGGCAAGGAACGCGTCAGGAAAGTTAGCCTGTAATATATTTCAAAGAATACTGGACGATTTTAATAGTTGGTACCAGGTGTCTGTGAAACCCAGCAAAACTGTGATAAACTTCTTTACCAGAAAAAGGAATGAAATTTAAATCCACTTTTTCAATGGTAAGGTCATTTCATTTGCAGCGTATGTAAAATATTATCAGAATATTACCCACGCTCACTTGGAAAAGGTTCAACACTAATCCAGAATATCTCTAAAGATATATCGAATCCTTTGGATATACCTAGGTACTGATTGTCAGAATAATTGATACGGAGCAATTGCGAGGTGGCTGAAAAATGTACAGCAAATGGCTCAGGCGAAGCCCTTTGGTGTACAGAATAGACTTGCCTGGTTAACCCTGGTAACATTAGCGGCCATGGAGATCCTTCTACACCTACCTTCTCTTCACAACCTTCCGGTGAGAGAGGCTGGATAGACAACATAGGTTAGGTTAGGTATACTCTACTCTTTCATCGTTGATGAGGTAGTCCGATAGTCAAGGTGCAAGATTCCCACCTTGATACCCGCGACAACCTTCCCATATGAGGGTTTTTGCATGTCAGTGATGCCTTAGATTCAACCATGCAGGGCTTTTTCGCCTTTCGTTTTGGTGAATCATCACTTGAGGGCAAACGTTTGCTAACTTGCTCATGAGGGGTTTGTTCCTCCACCTGAGACAGATTCCGCCACTCAAGAATTTGGTGCAAGGTGGTTTCATAAGGTACCCCGCTCTTGAGGAGACGACTCAGTCATTTCCTGGCTGCATCACCAACACTTTTTTTAGGTTCAGTTATTGGCTCAGGAGTTGGAGAATTGAGAAGCTCTCGCTCCTGATCTGAATTTACAGTTAGGTCAGTTGGGGTCGTAAGCTCGACATCCATCTCCTCTATAGACTCAGTACATGGATGTGTAGATCATGCAAAGAAGTAACTTTCAGACACAAACTGAAAGAAAGTCCTCCTGAAACAGCTACTTTCATATAAACATTGAATTACACGAAAGAAAAAATTCTTTCGAAACAAATACTTCTACATGAACACTAAATTATACAGAAGATACTTTTCTCTATTCGGTTTGTATATCGAACATTTGTTGTATCAGATGGAGTAGTAAAAAGCCAAAAACTTTATTCCCATCTCTAAAGATAGATCGAATCCTTTGGATATAGGTACTGATTGTCAGAATAATTGATACGGAGCAATTGCGAGGTGGCTGAAAAATATACAGCAAATGGCTCAGGCAAAGCCCTTTGGTGTACAGAATAGACTTGCCTGATTAACCCTGGTAACATTAGCGGCCATGGAGATCCTTCTACACCTACCTTCTCTTCACAACTTTCCGGTGAGAGAGGCTGGATAGACAACATAGGTTAGGTTAGGTATGCTCTGCTCTTTCATCGTTGATGAGGTAGTCGGATAGTCAAGGTGCAAGATTCACACCTTGATACCCGCGACAACCTTCCCATATGAGGGTTTCTGCATGTCAGCGATGCCTTAGATTCAACCGTGCAGGGCTTTTTCGCCTTTCGTTTTGGTGAATCATCACTTGAGGGCAAACGTTTGCTAACTTGCTCATGGGGGTTTGTTCCTCCACCTGGGACAGATTCCGCCACTCAAGAATTTGGTACAAGGCGGTTTCATAAGGTACCCCGCTCTTGAGGAGAAGACTCAGTCATTTCCTGGCTGCATGACCAACACTTTTTTTGGTTCAGTTATTTTGCAGTAGTTGGAGAATTGAGAAGCTCTCGCTCCTGATCTGAATTTACAGTTAGGTCAGTTGGGGTCGTAAGCTCGACATCCATCTCCTCTATAGACTCAGCGTCAGAAAGAAATTTTAAGGTTACTCTGTCCATAATAGTCCCACGAGTAGCTAGGGAAAGAAGGTCAATCACGGCAGAGCCCCGCATTACCGTGACAAGGCGATGCTACGACTAGAGGGCGCCCGGTATCTCGAAGGTTCTGTAGAGACTGCTGATAGGCTCAGTGTCATTCAACCTCTCGGCACGGATACACACACATTAGGATTAAGCCCTCGTTGGGATGCCATTCAGTTAGGGAATAATAGAACCACAAGTGATTCTGTCATTCCCGTATCCAGCGGGGCTACGTGGAAGCAGGCATCCGATGGCCGGTTTGTTCAACCCCCACATCCCATGCCAATGCACTCGCCAAAAACAGCATGCACAGTGGTTAAGGCAGTGAAAGATGAACAAGGAGAGCCAACCCGCCTAGGATAACATGCAGCATTGCACAAAATGGGCTTGAGTGGGGTTGAAATCAACAGCATTCGGAGAATTAACTTTGTCTTTAAGCCTCCAACTGTCAACTATGACATACACAAACTTTATTTTCAAAATATATCACTTTCGCTTCCACAGTAGCTTTCATGTAGTGAATAACATACTGAAAGGTCATTCTTTATGACCTACTATGACCTATTTTATACAGTTCTGCTCCCTAGTAGAGATACTTGGATTTCTCGGGAGAGGGGGAAAGCATGTGTCTGTAAACCCGAGCAAAACTCCACCAGAAAAAAGACTGATTGGATGATTTAAATGCACTGTCTTCCATTGGTAACGTCATTTTATTTGTATATAGCGTAGGTGGAATGCTTACTTGGAAAAGGTTTCACACGAAGCCAGATTGTCTCTTCAGTTATGTGGAAGGAATATCCAATCTTCATTAAGAAGGATGTTATTCCATCGTTGGTTTCGGCAGTGTATGATCTATAAACAACATAGGTCGTGGGCTGAAGACATTGTTAATTTGTTTGGTGAATTGATTTATTCATACGGTGAACGAACTATTTGTGAAAATGTATAGTCTCCGTTTTTTTAGAAAAAAAACACTAATGACTTTGGCTTGCTCCATTTATGTAAAAAAGGGGGAACTTCACAAAACAAAGGAAAATATCAGTAAAAACAAAATACATATATGTGTCTCATGCACATCAATAATGAAATATCTACATTGAAATTACTGTTACAATCGAATGAGGGGATCCACAAAAATTCTTGGCTCGAAAGGGTGCTGAGAAGCGTTCAGTTCTGGAAGTTCTTTCGTTATTTACACAGTAATGAAATGAATCATTTGAAATAACGTGTTAGGCATCACACGTTAAACGGTAAGACCTCGTCAATCCTTAGCTCGCACAAGTTTCCTTCTGAGGGTTGTCGTTCGTAGGGGTGCGACAGCTGGTTAACGGAAAAACAGATCTGTTGAATAGAACAGAAAACAGAATTATGCGACGAGGAGCTAAAAATATTTTTAACAGGGGAAGTTTAGGACCAGCAATTCAAGGGCGGAAGTTATCAAGCAGTAATCTAACAAGTACTGCAGCCTAGTCAGCCTGATTTCTTATGTGTTATAAAAGAAATGGTTGGGACTGTAATATATATGTTATCAGTTATGAATTCTTTCAGAACTAAAAATAAAAAATGTGTGAATAAAAAGTTAATAAAGAAGGTTTTCCCATGTGTTTCCCGGGTATGATCCCCCAGTACTCTTTATGTTTCTCATAGATCCACTTTACACTGGTTTCGTACCAAATATTTTAGTAACCCCACAACTGCTGCAGGCAACAAACGATGCAATTGAACCCAGGTTTGTGTTCAATAAACCCTACAAAATACAAATTAAGCAGAACATAAAGTCAGATGATATAAATGCAATACGGATTTATACAGACGGCTCAAAAACCAGAGAAGGCTCAGGGTGTAGAGTGTACTCCATATCACTAAGCCTGAGAATTAAGTGGGGAATGAGAGGAAATACCAGCATGGTCCAAACAGAACTGGCTGTTATCTCAATCGCCACAAAAGAAATAACCAAGAAAGGAATTTCTGGCAAAAACATAACAATCTGCACTGACCGCAGATAAGCCCTATTAGCCTTAATCAGAAAACGTATAACCTCAGGGCTAGTACTAGAGTGTCACCAAGATTTAGCCAAAGCCTCGGTAGATAATAACATTATCCTGCGGTGGGTTAAAGGACACGACAGGAGTAAAGGTCATCGCATTGTCGACTCTTTAGCCAAGGAAGCGGCTGGACTAAGAACTTAAGGACCCAGTGGCACCTACGGCCTGATGACTTCGACAATTGCGGAACTAGTCAAATGATACACCCATGCTCAATCCATAAAGAGATGGGATGGAATCAAAGGATGTAATCTTGCCAGGATCACCTTAGGCGACCCTTGGAAGCTGGCGCCGAAGAAATATCTGGTGATGACCAGAAAAAATTAGGATTTCTGAATGGCCACTGTCAACTAAGGAAACACCTCCATAATATGGGGCTAGAGAATACACCTCTATGCAGGAAGATGAGACTGTCAGGCATGTCCTGTGCGAGTGCCCGGAGTTATCGTCAATAAGAGAGTGTGTGTTCGGCGCGTCATGGCCTACACCTGCCGATATAAAGGAGATGTCTCCCAGTGACCTATCCACCTTCCTGGAAAGACCAGAATGGACGATGACCTAGGAAGACAACTCCTCGAGAGGATGTACAATGGGTCACATGTGGCCTAAGTGCTGTGGGCTTACACTCACCCTCCCTACTCTACAGATACAGAGAACCCCACAACTGTTTTAGAGGCTATACGAGTATATATAGTAAATGGTTCGTGTTTGGTACATTCATCAGCTTTTTCATTATCTGGGATACCTGAATGTTCCGGCACGCAGTATATAGTCAATCTATTCATATGCCTCAGTTCCTCAGTTTTTCACGGCTTTCGCACTGATGAACCCACTTTTGGGTCCATCCGTTTCCCAAGAGCAGCCTGGCTGTCTGTGAAAATATTGATCCTTTGAGGCCTCAAATTGATGTTTCTTGCAAGATTGCATACATTTTAGCCTGAAAAATTGATATGTATTGATCGAGGGGATAACTGAAATTGAGATTTTCCCCACACAGTAAATTCCAGCTTCAGTCCCATGTTCGATTTTCGATTCGTCTATATACCAGGTATTTCTTTCAAGCATGCTCTCTGGCTGACTGTTGATTCTCTACTCTTCCCTATTTTTGAAAGATGTGTCTTCAATTCAGCTGTTGAATAATTAGTTTTTCAATAGCGATCCTTTGTTTCATCTTTGACCACCAGACCATAGCTGTATATGTCTGCATGGGTTTAGCCAATATGATGTAAAGCCTATACATTATATCTGGTTTGATACCCTATGTCTTCAAGTTAGTATTTCCGGTCATCATCAGTGCTACTGATGATGACCGGACCTCAACGTTGTATTCAGGTCAGCCTGGGATCCTATCCGATCCGATTTTTTCTGGTTCCGGAATGATTTTGGTGTATATCCCAGAGATAAACTTGCTGTGAGGATTAGACATAAATTTTTGAGTAGAAGTTCCTATCCTAAAACTGTTGCCAAAGGATGAGTTACCAAATTATCTTTAGTGAGAAAATACTATCTATTTTGGTGAAAATCTATTGATGAAAAAATATTCTTCACAACTTTTTAATGAAACATTGTTGTAGATCCTCAAGATCAAGGTCAGAAAGCTACCAGAGCTTTACGAAAATCTCTTGAGAGACTTGATTGTGAATACATTGACCTTTATTTAATCAACTGGCCAGGCTCATATGGTATAAGCTCATCAAGCAAAGAAAATGCGACTTTGAGAGAAAAAAGCTGGGAGCTGATGGTGGAAGCTGTGAATGAAGGATTGGTTAAGAATATTGGCGTTTCCAGCTACACTGTGAAACATTTGAAGAAGTTATTGAGTAACGACTACGGTATCAAACCTTGTATTAACCAGGTGCCTTACATATTCACTAATAATATGTACCTATTCTTGACTTGTTATTGATGATTGTAGAATTGCAACGAGCCACCTTGGAGAGTCTCGTTAATTTTTGATATTCGTGGATTAAGTCAACCGTCGATCTCATAGATGGCGTTTCATAAGAGAACATGTCACATCTTTACTTTCTTAGGACAGTTGGGTTATCCATTCTCAGTGAAGACTGGCACCAGGCTGTGTTATTGTGCGTTTTTGCACCAGAAACTATTGCTGCCAGAGTCCTTAAATGGTTCTTCTCATCGGATTCCTTTTCACTTTCACTTCTGCTTGAAGTATTTAAGCTGCCATCGACATATTTCCCTAACTCGAAATTGACTTAATGCGTTTCCCTGCTACATTAGTCATTTCCCTACTACATTATCACTACATTATCACCCAACTTCACGAACGAAAGAGAAACTGTCATATTAGACATGAATGACATTTAGGTGATTCGAATTTGGGATTCAAATTTTCGAAATGTTGTTATTCTCCAACTATAAGGCTCTTCGCTTTCTGGATAACTCATTTTTATTAGTCAAAAACTTGTGTTTTGAAACTGTAGAAACAGAGTAAAACCGACTTTATCCCTGTTGTTACGAGATCCACGGCCAACCACAATGCATGTAATGAGCATTTCCCTTTAGTGAAAGCACTAATTATTGATTAAAATTCAAAAAAAGCACAGGAAATCACAAAAAGAAACAATAACTACTATGGTCACATATCATTAAATATTATGATTGTCCTACGCCGCCATATTGCATTCGTTTTGACAGGTCGCTGCATTGATCTATCCTATCCTAACCTGACCTAACATAAACTAACCTAACCTAATCTAATCTAACCTAACCAACAAAGTAGCTAGATTTTGAGATTTTTTGACAAACAATTTTTTATCTTACATAAAAGAATATGTGTACAAAATTTCATGATGATCGGTTGAGTAGTTGTCGCGTGAAACCGTAACAAACAAACTTACATTCGCATTTACAATATTAGTAGGCATTTTTTAGTCAAAATTCAGCAATTTCAAAACGAACTTTGCTATCACACGCTTCATGTTCAAAATTTTTGAAGAAATTGAGCCAACCGATATGCCGACATCCTCAACAACTTCTCTAATAGTGATTCGCCGATTCTCCATGGAAATTGCCTTCACTTCCTCAACACTTTCATCGATCGTTGATGTGCTGGGGAGTCCAGCGCGAGTCGTCATTCATATCTACTCGACCTTCTGTGAAAAGCTTGTACCACTTGTAAAACATTTTTCTAAGAGTACAATCATCTTATGCCACTGTCAACATTTCAAGTATTTTGAGCATTTGAGTATTTGGTACACTCGCCTCGGACATAGGTTCACAGTTTCAGCGGAATTTGAACATTCATCTTATTCTTCAACAGTCCACGTTATATAATTTGTAGACCACGGCCAACATACGAGTTAAACAACTTTTATACAGTTAGATACCTCCGGACGTGAAAGTCTACAGTCTTTCATCAATTATGCAAGTTTTTGATAACTCTAAACTTCCAGATTGAATTCCATCCCCAATGCTATCAAAAGAAATTATTACAATTTTGTGATAAGAATGGAATCATGGTTCAAGCATATCAATCCTTCGGAGGAACGACTGATGGTAATATGGATCTTCTCGAACATCCTGTAGTTGTGGATATCGCGAACAGGCTGGAAAAATCGTCAGGGCAGGTGATGACATTTTTCAATGTATTACCCGTTTCCGAAAAACATCAGAATTTCTTGGAGTATTTTGTATGAAGTAATATTATAGAAAGAAGATGTATCTGATTATAATGGATAAACTGGAAAACTACTCAACGTTTGTTGAACATTCATTTACCCGAAGAAAGTTATCAGGTTGTTTCGAAAGTTTTGTTCGTTGTTATGAGTCTATTTTAAACTGTAATATCTCAGTGAATACCTATTCAATTTAATCAAAATTAGTGTCATTTGATTCAGAGCACTTTTGCCAACGTAACACAAGTCGATACTTTCCGTAAGCATGAAAATTGTGAGCTCGGTATTCGATGAAGTTGACGCAGGCTGTTTTTGTCTGGTCCTGATTGGCGAAGATCCTACCGGTGAGAAAGTTATCTAAGTGCCTGAAAAGATGGTTAGGTTAGGTCTAAAGTGAGTGGGTCTATTCGATCCTCCACCGCAACCCGCAAGGGTTTATTGTGGCTCACACCTATTCACACTCGACTAAATACACCAAGCTTCTTAACGAAGCCGATTAGTTTGTATGGTGAGTGGTCTTTCAGATCAGATGGTAAGAGTACAGCTCTGCCAAACTCTTAAAACATGATTCAATCTTCAGCGGGGCAGGCACACAGTTCGTGCTCTGGTGTTTTATCATTCTCCAAATAGAGGCCACACACACTGTCTTCCGATAGTCCGAGTCTCTGCATATGATTCAAATGACAGTGACCTGTAAGAAGACCTGCTAGATATCGTAGTTCATCCCAACAACTGTTTAGGGTCAAGCTTGAAGGGTGAATAAACGCCTTTTAGTTGGCCAATACTGGAAGATTCTGTCAGAAGTCCATACAGGTGTCCAATCTTTGTTTGGCAAAGCCTAAAGCGATGCCAATGACAGGTTCTGGTCCGATGAAGGTGCTTGTGTAAAAGGGTTGGATTATTCCAATGTCTCCGCATACAATTCAATAGCGTAAATTTTCGTTTCAAATACAGTCGCATATAGGTTCCTAGGCAGGTTGGTATCTCTGTCCTGGGTCTAGGACTGAAAACACCTGCACCAAAACCGGAAGGTGCTTTTGATCCATCTGTGAACCAACAACTATCCACTCTTAATATTTCTTTCTCCCGGAGGACCCAGTCCTCTCTACCCGAGAACATTACTTTATAAGGCAGTTCGTAGTTGACAGTTGGAGGCATGAAGTCAGAGATAATTTCCAGAATGCTGTGACTTCCAGTGTCAACCAACAGTTGTACTCTGCATTGAAATGATTTGTGCAATTGACGATGTGCACAAATCTACATGCAGTCCATCTAGCCTCTCTCTCTCCGGAAAAAGTGGAGAGGAGGTAGATCTAAAAGGATCTTTATGGCCGCTGACAGTGTGGTACTGATAGCACCACTAATGGCCAGACAAGCCTGTCTCTGTAAGCCACAGAGATTCGCCTAGGCCTTTTCTGTAAAGCCTTCGGCTACCAGGCGATTGCACCATCACATAAATCCAATGGATTTGTTTGGGACCTAAACCCCAAGTATAATCACAAATCCTTCGACATGTCCATACGGACAGTTTGACTTTGTGTAAATCTGTTTCCAATTGAGCGTTCCAGGTGAGTTTTTCATCAAGGACAATGCCAAGATATTTCACCTCCGTTCCAAATGGAATGACCTCACCATTGAGCAAAAGTGACGTTAGATTGCCCAATTTCCTCCTCCTGGTGAAGGGGATTATAAAAGTATTGCTTGGGCTCGTCTTGCAGAGTCGTATTTGCAGTTCTGTTTTCCAACATGGCATAGATCCAGTCAGTTATGGTCGATTCTATACCTTTCCTAGACAGAGATAATCCTATAGATGTGGTTAGTGCATTGTCGAATGCTCCTTCGATTTCGAGAAATACAGCAACCGCAATCTCCTTGTTGTCAAGGTATTGGGAAATTTTCTCTACAAGTTTGATTAATGCCAAATCTGTCGATTGATAAGCATACGGGTGGTTTTTCAGGGGGGATGCATATAATGCCACCCTCTTGATGTGTCCTTCAAGTATCCTCTCAAGCCCTTTCAACAGGAAGCATGTAAGGCTGACTGATCGTACCGATTTAGGGTGTGGGTCTTTGCGACCATGGTCTTTCCGACCCACTTCAGGTATATATACCACCCTTGCTGCCAAACAATTGAGTGGTATATAGTTCCACACCAGACTAGCTCTATACAATTTTATGAGAATAGGTAAAGTTATTTGCAGCCCGTTTTGAAGAAGAGCTGGAAATATACCATCCTCTCCAGAAGATTTGAAGGGCTGAAACGACTTGATAGCCCATTCAATGAAAAGATGGTAGTCAGTTGGCAAAACGTCTGGGGAGTATGGTGAGTGAGACAGAACTTCGACGCTCATTTCGTTTAAATTTTGAACGGTGATTTGTGAAACTTGCGAACAGGCTTTGTCGTAGAAAAGTATCGGACCTCTTCTGCTGAGGCAATTTCTGGTACATTTCGATTGTCTCACAATAGGACTCTTGCTGTGATGGTTTGGCCCAGTTGCAGATAGTTATAGTTAATCGCACCAGCCGCTGACCATCATAAAGTACCCATGGTCTTTTTTTGGTGGGTTTTCACCTTTGGGAAGTGTCTGGGTGACTTATCGATGTCCATGTCGATGTTGTCGTTATCGTAATTTTTCAGGCTGCTTGGGCAGCGCTTTCATTCAATTCGAATTCGTAAGTATATACCACGACACAGTAGAATGAATATTCATTGAGATACGGAGCTCCAAAAACGCATGTCATCAAAACAGACAAAACTTTCGAAACAACCTGATATTATTCCAATCCAATAAGCATCAAATGGGACTTTCTGTTACTATATTAGCATAAAGAGTTTTATTTTGATTATTCAGCAGTGAAAATTGTAGGTAACTAATGAAAAACTGATACGTATTCTATTTATTATGGAATACCATGTCATCATCTTTAGATATATTGACTTATACTTTTATTACTATCTAATTCATTTGTTTTCTTTTCTTTCGTTCTAACGGTTAGTTAGAAGAGCAATCTCTGCGATGATTTATCATACGCAGATATTGAATACTGCCGTTTGATTGTTTGTAATTAAATGGAACCATAAATAAAAGCCATTATTATAATTATTATTATATAACGGTCAAAATATTTCAGGTGCTTCTTCGTTGGGCTATTCAACAAAATATTGGTGTCATTCCAAAATCGAAAAATCAAAGTCGTATCATTAGTAACATGGAACTAGACTTCACCATTCCTGATGCAGATATGAAAACTTTGTGCAGCTTCAAAAAACAAATTCGATATGATTGGGATCCTGAATCTGTAGCGTAAATCCCGAAAGGACACCCTAGGATGCCCAAACACATTTCTAATATGTATTTAATACGATGAATAAAACTCATATCAATCAATCAATCAAGATATGCTTTATTGTCAGAAGAACATAATTCTCGTAGACAAAGCTATACAATGTGATTTGGTTTAACAATTACTTAGATTACATATACGTAAAAAATCTCAATATCTAAATCCTAATACTAATATACATAAATTGAGATATATACATAAATTGAGAATTATACATGTTTTACAACTCTACAAATGATTTTTATATTCCTATATGGATACATGCTGAGATGTTTTATGAGCAGCCCACGTAGTAAACATACAGTTATGAAGATAATTAGTCAAAAGTGGAGGAAAAATATTCATTAAGGGTATAAGGTGAGATTTCAAGCAGTAGTTTTTTGAACGATTTTCTGAAACGGTTAATGCATGCGTTGTCCTTATAAATATAAAACAATATAAAACTGTTAGTGTTTTTCTTTGAGAACGGATGGTTACAACCTAAATGTGAATATGCGTTTTTTTTTGGTTGGGGAAAACGCTTCTAGGCCTGATAATTTCCATGAAAATGGAAAATGAGGTTATATTTTATATTCCAGGAAATTTAGAATTTTCACTTCATAGATCAGTCTGACAGGCGTTCGGCCTATCAGACTGACGACGTTTCGCTTGTGGAGTCATGATAAAGAGAATGATTTGACATATATTTGTGATTATTTCATAAAAAATGTTTAGATTAGCACAAGTGTAACATATGTTTAGAATTTGGAACAAAAAAAGATATTCTCAATATCGCATATCGAAATTCTAACCAGGATATATTTGGGAAACAGTGTCGCCATACACTTTCGTTGAGTTTATTGATTCGTTAAAGAATCATTTCAGTCATCTCTGACAAATGTAGAAGGCTGTCATTCTTGGCTCACTGCTCTTGCTTAGGGCATATGATTCTCGGACCCATTAATCACGTGCCCCACGGTGTGGGGAGTGATCATTGTTTGATAATGCTGACGCGCCCTCCCGACCTCGACTGTGTCGGAGCTTTGGACAAAGGGTCCGAGCGGCTTACCTTTTGGAAAAAAATGATGATAATAATAACTTAGACACTCCAGCCCTCGCACAGTTCGAAGCTTTCAACGGAGAGATTCGACAGCCTGAGCTCAATGAACTGCGCAACCCGATAACCCCGGATAACGTTCGAAGAACCCTTGTGAGTTCCAAAAACTTTACTGCTCCAGGCCCAGATGGGCTGAACACTTATTGGTGGAGAAAACTAAAAAGCACCCACCGCCATCTGGCCAGAGTTTTCAACTCATGGCTGGACGGAGAGCAGCCGATTTCGGATTGGTGTGTTGAAGGGCGGACCGATCTCATTCCCAAAAGCGAAGATTTGTCGGATCCTAAGAATTACAGACGGATAACATGCTGGAATTCGTGTTATGAGTTGTTTACAAGCATATTATACACACGAATACTCACCGCAGTTGACCGAGTGTTCGAACGAATATATAAGCAGAGAGAGTCGAAGAGAGGAGTCGCTGGATGTAAAGAGAACCTGCTCATCGATGGATGTGTGACGCAGGACTCGGTACAATATAAGCGTAAAATATCTATGGCCTGGATCGATTAACGTAAGGCATTTACAATATCGCATGAGCTCATATAGCATTTGCTCAGGTGCCTTTATTGCGGTACCCGACAAATTAGTGAGATGCATTGAACAACCGATACCACTCTGGAGGGTCACTTTCAGAAGGGATGTATTTCAGGGATATTCCCTCAGTCTGCTTCTCTTCCGCATCTCACTATTGCCATTATCCGTTGCGCTCAGTAATACTTGAGGGTATAACTGTGGCACCCCCGGAAACCGGAGGCACCCATTTGTTTTATATGGATGATTTTAAACTTTATGCCTCTGGAGAGAAGGATTTTTATCAGTTCTTGAGGGTGGTGGAAGAGTACACGCATGCTATGGGTATGAAATTCGGGATAGACAAATGTGCATAGATCCATCTCAAAAGATGGCGATGCGGGGACTACGAAGAGGATGTGCAGCTCGTAGATGAAAGCATCCTACACCATTTGGATGCCGGAGAGACGAATGCTTACCTCGGGGTGAAACAACGCCACTCACATGAGGTAACAGCAGTGAAGAACTCTCTCCGCGGCAAGTATCAGCACAAACTTCTACAGATCTGGTCATCGGAACTGTCGGGGAAGAAAAAAGTTGCTGAAACAAATATGCTTGCCATTCCAATCTCACTCTACTCCTTTGTAGTAGTGAAGTGGGCTCGGGCGGAGCTGTATCAACTCGACGTAAAGACCCGAAAAATGATGCATCTCTATAGGAGTTTGCATCCCAAATCGTCCGTTCCACGGTTTTACTTCCCCCGACAACTGGGAGGCCGTGAACTTTTGATTTTGGAGTGTCTGACGGAATGGTACTAGATATAGCCTGTAAAGCTGTCAGGAGTTCGGATCCCCTTCTCTTCATGATTCGTGACCATGAGAGAGCAGGAATTGGAGCATTTCTCTTTAGGGCAGCTGCCCGAGCAGCTGATAAACTCGGTTTAGTTTTCGACACTGAACGAGGTGACCACAACTCTGTCACCGAGTTGGAAACCGTTCAGCAAAATACTCAGATAAAAGCCGCAGATATCTCCTCACTTCTGCGGAAACACAAGGATAAGCCAATGCATGGTGTCTTCTTCAATAACATTGGAGACCTTGGCTTATCAAAGCGCCTGACGTTCGCTTTTCTCAGGTCGAGTAGGCTGAAGTCGAAAACTGAGGGGTTCCTCATGGCTTACCAGGATGGTGTCTTCAACACCTCAGTCTACCGCAGTCGCGTGTGATGGGTATAGGGGTTCCTAAGGGCCTGCCGCGAGGCTCTCGAGACCCTAATACATTTGCTATCAGCATGTCCAGCATATGCGGTTTCGGCCTATATCCATCGACATAGCGCAGCCCTGAGTGCTATATTACCACCTACGTCACTTTTACGGTATTGACGAGACACCGGTGTTGCCCTACGCTCCGGGGGATATTGAATCCGTTGTGGGGAACGAGAAGTGAGAAGTGCCGAATTTATTAGAACTATTCATTCCCCACCCTTAGACTCATACAAGCTAATAAGCCTGATGTAGGCCTTCTCGACCACCAGAGCAAGACGATATTTGTCGTGGAGTTTTCAGCTCCTGGCGAGACGAATATCGTCAGAAAAGAGGAGGAAAAACGGATAAAATATCGAGATTTTCTCTTCGAACTCCGCAGACTCTATCCAGACCATTCTGTCAAAATGGATGTTCAGATTATTGGAGTCCTTGGTGGAATGATGCCCTCTCTACTCTCGAATCTTAAAATCATACCGGCTTGCCGCACTAAGGCAGAAATCTTAGCCGGACAGATGCAGAAGGCTTGACGCCTGGTGCAGACCCGTATGCACATGATGTCGGTATGTCCAGCATGTACTGCGAATTTATTGTTACTACTTATTTTGCAACCTCTGTCTAACAAGCCTGCTGTAGTCCTAGTCCTAGACCATCAAAGTAAGGAGATATTCGCCAGCCTCGGCTGGAGTGAATATCGTTCGAAAAAAAAAAAAAAGGGAAAACGAATGAAGTATCAAGATTTACTCTTCGAACTCCGCAGACTCTACCCAGATCACTCCATTGAAATGGTTGCACTGGTCACTCACTTCACGGTTGTGGGGAGTGGTCATTGGTTGACGAGGCTGACATGACCTCTGAGTGGGTCGAGTTTCCAGTACAGGGTACCTACTCACCAGCAACCCCTTTTTAGACACGAAAAAATAATAATTGATTTTATTAATACGAAAATAAGAAACAAGGAGAATCATATTGAAAATATGACCGTGATTCATTATTATTATGAGTGTAACAATTATTTCACTCGGTAAGTGTGTTAGACTCACTGGTTTCCTTTATAGCAGAATTCCAAAATTACGCCCAACGCTTCGGGAAACGAATAAATAAGTATGTCTTAAATTATCTTTCTTGAAAACTATTTCATTTGGTGTTTCTGCAGTGGTTGCGTGGTCTCCATAAAAAAAGTTTTCAATTGAAATATTTTAATGCCTATTTTCAATTTCTATTTGAACTGCCATTATGATATTTTAATGAGATGCCTTCTGCAAAAATAAATAATTCCATAAAGAACACGAATCAAATACCAAGTTGAGCATTAAAATTGCCATTTAGTAAATGATTCTCCTGGTTATAATGACAGATTTTCAGTGCAAATATAAATAAATAGTTAGAACTTGATTAAAGTGTACGGAAATGAATTTTCCCGTAATCATTTTCAACAACTAAAAAAACAGTTTTTACATTATTTACAATCGAACTGCGACCGAGGATTGATGAATAATTACACAGGAATTATTAATCTGTTGCTATAAAATGATGACCTTCCCAAGTATAGTATTATATGACCACAATAGTATATCGCAATTGTGATACTTCATGAATAGTACGGAAAATAACAATAACTATAATTTTATCCTGAGAGAAAATGCAATTGTAATAAGAATATAAACTTGTTGACCTTTAATTCCTCCGGTATGTTATTTTCCCCCTGGCATTTATAAGTTAATTGTTTCAATACTTACCAGTTTGAAATCATTTTAAAGCACATAGTGGCAAGCAGCAAAGAGTGAAAAGTGAACAAGTGTTTGAAATCGTTACCACCATTATGCGGTCAATGCGTTTTGGCTCTATTTTGTTCCACATTTTTTTGTGGTTGTCGTCGTGTTCATATTTGTGTGTAGTGTATTGCCAAGAGGAAACGATTTTAGCCAAAGATATGCGATTCAAACTAAATACTGGTGATTTAATGCCATTAATTGGATGTAAGACTTTTTTAAAGAATATTTATATACTTGATTAAGAAGTAGATTAATCTACACTACATAACCTTACTTTTATAAATTTTCAGTTGGAACATATCAAGTGCGAGGTGCTGATTTGATAAAAAGTACACTGGATTATGCCCTTGGGTCTGGTTACAGATTAATCGGTAAGTTATTAAAAGTGCCTATTTTGTGAAGCCATATTTTCGAATGTTGATCCCGCTTTATAGATTTTGGGATTGCAGCAATACAATTGGGGATCTGCCACATTCTAATTTCTGATAAAAATAGAGTTGTATCTAATAGTACAGTTTGTTGTTAACAATAACATAATCTGGTCCAAATACCTGTAGATTGAATCCATTTCAAAAAATGTACTCATAAATAATAAAGATCTTTTTTTTTTACCTTTCAAGCAGATCAAAGCTGTTGACATTACTACTGACCACCTTACTTATTTGTACAGTTTTGGTTTCGAAAAATGGATTGAAACTATTTCTGTTATAGTTTAATTAATTAGAATACATTAAAGAAAGAAAGAAAGATATCAAATCATCTAAAAGAACAATTCCTTTAGGTCAGTCTCAACTCCCTACAATGTAGGTTAATGGCCTGACACCTATCAGAAAACAATTACTCCCCTGGCTAATACCACGAAGGGGAGTAGTTGTTTTCTGATAGGTGTCAGTCCATTACAGTGTAGGGAGTTGAGACTGGCCTAAACAAATTGTTCTTTTAGATTATTTGATTTATAGCCAGTCTTCAAGTATGCCCACTGACTATATGTGAAAAGAAAGATATATTTTTAATTTTTTTCTAGAGGATAAAAACTTTCAAGATAGATGTACTTAGTTAGTGTTCCTAGATTAGACCACAATAGAATAATGAAATGTAACAAGTTTACCTCATTCAATAAACGTTTGGAAACTCGCAAAATGAAACTCCGGTTTGTTGTGAAAGTACTAGTTTTCAACTCATCAGCACTGCTTAGCACAGATTGGATTGTTGTATAGCATTTTTAATGAATAATTTTCATGATTCATCTGATTAATACGTTTCTACCACATCTCCAGACACTGCAGACTTGTGGGCTCATTGCATTTTTATCCTATTCTCATAATAAGCCCTACTTTGTTCAAGTGTTCTGTGAGGAGTCATGCAATTATTCTGAGCCAGTCTTCAGCGTCCCATTCATGAGTAGATTCGAAACTCTGATTTTCAATTTTCTTTCTTCCTTATCAACCTACTTTTTGATCAGGTATTCTCACAGTTGGTCTACTTCATACTATAGGCATGAAAATGAGAAAGAGAAGGGTATAAATATATAATTTAATATTCATTAGAGAAAGTAGTTGTTTCAAATGGGTTCTTCTAGTTTGTTTCTGTCAGAAACTTCTTTGGGTTTTTTATATCTCAATATATAAACTTGTCATACGAATATTAGTTTCTATTCTTCAATATATGAATAATTTTTTACTTCTTGCAGAAGTTTGGGGAGTTCAATAATGTACGAATATCTCCAACATATGTCGTTTTTTGTCATATTTCCAAAATCTAATATTAGAATGATGGTTTTATTGGAAATCTAATTAAACCTTGTCTTGAAATAAATTCAAGGTTGATGGTTAATTTATTCTTCGAAATCCAATATAAGAATAATGTTTATATTGGAAATATAATTTAACCTTAACTTGAAATGAATTCAAGGTCAATGGATACTTTCTGTTCATAGATCTTTTTGATCATGTTTATGAATCCTTTCTTTGTCTTATGAACTAGATGACCTTCTTGCTGAGCTTGAGATCATAACTTGAAAGGAGTATATTTTTAGTGGGAATTAATTTTTGGGCTTTCCTCTTCTTAATCTTTATAAAAAAAAAAATGTGAGAATCTTCCGAAGAAAGGAAAAAGGTGAAAAGTTTCAAAATAACTCGTGTACAAAATATGTAGATCGTGCAAAGAAGTAACTTTTAGATACAAAACTGGAAGAAAAAGCCCTTTTGAAACAACTACTGTCTTATAAATATTGAATTACACAAAAGAAAAAATACTTCTGAAACAACTACTTTTATATGAACATCATATGAAAAACACTATTTCCAGTTTGGTTTGTATTCCAAACATGGATTTGATACAGATGTCATTCACAGATTTGCTACACAATATAGTTTATGAAAGAGATGAAATGTCACTTATATGGAACACTGTCACCCTCAGTGGCGAACATCTGATGTTTCGGAATAAGACACTTGCCTTTTTTCCTCTTCAGCATTAATCTAGACAACATAACAAGATTACCACATTAATTTTTTGTATAAAGATGGAGAAGTAGAAAGCTAAACCCTTTCTTTCCCAGTTATTATAACAATGTAAAACAACTGTAATTTCACTTTTAAATGTTGGATTTTACTCCGGGACGTTGAAGCCCAAGCTTGGTTTCCAACAAATAATCCATGATGGCATTTATTCAGCACCACACTATATTCAACGTTTCCGACTGATCTGCTTGGTGTTTCCTAGATACTATGCCACTGTCTAAATCATCTACATTGTCATTCTGTTTTTTTCACTACTAATGATAGCATTTATTCATATGATAATGATATTTTGTTTTAGTGATACAATACACATGATAATATTATTAATAGTTCTTAACACAATCATTGATTGAATAATATCTTGTAGACACTGCTGCTGTGTATAGAAATGAAGAAGATATTGGAAGAGCTCTAAAAGAACTACTGCCGAAGTATAATCTGACCAGAAAAGATATTTTCATCACAACAAAATTAGGTAATGTATTATTATAATACAGGTTTCCTGTTAACACTGTATTTCTTTACAGCACCACACGATCAAGGTGAAAAAGCTTATAAAGCCCTGGAACAATCACTAAAAAACTTAGATTGTGAATATATTGATTTATATTTGATTCACTGGCCTGGGGTTCATGGAGTGAATGTGTCAGATAGTCAAAATGCGAAATTGCGTGATGAGAGTTGGCAACAGTTAGTCAAAGGCATGAAAAATGGCTTAACGAGAAACATCGGAGTATCTAACTATAACGTTCGTCATTTAACTGAATTATTGAAAAATAATCACGGTGTCAAACCGTCAGTAAACCAGGTTAGTTTGTTATAGCTCATCCTTGTTAATTGTAATAATATCATGATATAACATGTCAGAAAAGGCCTGACATTTTCATAAAAGACTATTTGTTACATGTAATTTTGACAATAAGTACTAAACAAATTATCCAAATACTTAGTCGTATGTTGGTTTTCCTTAATCACATAAGTTTCTATGTTTTATGAAAATGTTAGTCCATAATAATAACTTTTTTGTGTCCACCAGCATCAGCAAGGTCAACCAGAAGTACTTACCCAAAGAAATACCAAGAATTACATCAACAGTATTAAAAATACTAGTGATTCCAAAGGTTCAATTGAGATGGAATGAAAACTAGCTACGACTTGACGAATCATACAGTATAAAAACTACAGAAATGGTCATTTTTTTATTTTGTAATTGTAATATAAATATTCACTTTCATATTACAATATAGTGATTAAATGAAAATATAGAAATTAAATGAAAATATATGAAAGAAAGTGCGGTTGGCTTCAAGGTCTTGTTCCTCAAAGCCTCTGAAGTCTGTCAATTTTGTTTTCTTTTTTTCAAAGGAAATTTGGTTGCACCCGCTCATGTTCTTTTGGTTCATTCCTTTTGGTTCATTTCATGTGACTTTCTACTACAGTTTGCCTTTGTTCTATGCTTACCGTATTATTTTTTGTTGTAGGGGAGGTTTGTAATCTAAGAAAATCACCAGGGTGAACTGCAAAATGTCTCAGGTCTGTTGTCATTCGTCACGTCACCTCTATTTTCTATATGTGTACCTAGAAACCTATGCATCAGAATTTTCATTTCTGAACGGCGGATCATTCAAGAGACTGAATTGCATTGTATTGTTTTTATCGCTATTTTTACATAGTTGGTTGCTAATAAAGCAAGAGTTTTGACTGGACATTTGGAAGGCATTTATAGTAAAGAGGAGCATCTGTTTTTGTTACCTGACCTGTTTTCTCATTGGTTCAAGCTTATTTTCATATTTCTATTCGTCCATCACAGTGTGTCCCCCTGAGTCAGAGGGATCCCCCTCTTCCTTCAACATCTTCTTCAATACTTTGCTACTTCTAGAAGATTCATATACTTCATTAACCAAATATAAATTATAGGATGGGAAAAGGTATAGTTTACAAAGAATAGTTGGTTATTAAATTAAATGATAGTGGTTCTGTTCCAAGTTTCAAAACACATCCTTCTAGCATGAAACCTAAATGCCGAATCCAGATAATGTTTGAAAAACGTACCAAAATTAAATGGTTAGGGGGTTTATCATGTTCATTTCTGCATAGATATATATGATGGTGAATTCATATTTTTGAAAATATATTCGAAACTCTTGTACGAAGAGAAATGAAGTAAATAGATACTCGAAAAATGTTAATACATACCTAGATTATTTTACAACACCTGCATACCTATTTTCACTTGTTTTCATTCTCATGTGTTATTTACTATTTCATTTTATCGATATTTCATATGAGTGTTTACCCATGAACTAGTTCCTGCAAGACTTCAGTTGTTTTTCTCTTTTTATAGGTTACTAGATATAGATACTTGGATGTAACTATTATTTTCTCTTATGATGCATTAGCTTCCCTTAACACTCTTGACATTGGACTATTAAATCCATAATTGGTAGAACGTGAGTTCTCAATGAAAGCAGCTTTATCATCCCTTGTTACTCTTTGCTTGACTCTGAGGCCAACCAACCAACCAACCAAAGATTGAGGATTGCATTTTTTTAAAATTTTGATTGATCATTTATTGATGTTGAGACAGATCTATCAGGCAGATATTGAGGTAGATCTATCGATCTACTTGGAGAAATTATAAATTTACAGATCTGAAACAGCTTGGTTCGTCCTTACTTTTTAACCACCTTTTTTTCAGGTTGAGTGGCATCCCAAATATCATTCTGATGAGCTACTGAATTTCTGTAGAAAGGAAGACATATTACTTCAGGCATACTCATCCTTGGGTGGAACAGACAACAGGGATTTATTAGATGACCCCCAGGTCAAGAAAATTGCAGAAAAGTTGGGAAAAACTCCCGCTCAGGTATGTGATGGCCACCGATAAACATCTTATTTATTTGATTTAGAAAAATGTGAGCATTTCAAGTCTGCTTTTTTTTTATTCTTCATTCGTGAAAGTGAAATCTGTGACTGCTTTGCATTTCTTGAAGAAATCTCGTTTTTATTTGAGAATGGCAAAAAAAGAATATCAATGAATTAACCTTCCATCAAAAGTATTTTCAAGGTATTGCATTATTTCCATCGAACTAAGATATGTTGCTCTGTCCTATTGCCGTTCATATATTGGAAGATCAAAAAGAGAATCATGCAACTGATTATGTAAAAAAAGTTAGATATCGCTGACAAGTCATAGACTGTCAAAAGAAAACAATTATTTTATCTTTGTGAATGCCTTACCAAACATTAGTTTTAAAATAATCGCGAGTTTCAATCTGGAAGAGAGAATTGTAGTTGGTCTACTTTGACAATTTTGCGAAGACATTGTTTCATTAGACGCAAATGTAGCTTCCTCAGAAAAAATTATTTTCCTAGCCAAAAGAAGATTGTCATCTAGCTTCCCTTCGATAAGAAAACAAAATTCTAGCCGTCTGTCTAACATATGGATGTATTGTGGTTTATATGGATGAAAATTATTCTCTTTAAAAAATGTTTATTTTATAGCTTCACCAGTTTTCCATTTGGAAGCGATGATACCCTTTTTCACAGAGACAATTTAGGATTTTCCACTGCAGATACATTTGCGTTGTTATTGTAGATAAAAATGAAATGAAGATTTTGGATGTAATTGCATATTTCAACGTTGATTTCAATTTTCATCAAATTCTCTCAATAACGATTTTCAGTATTGTCAAAATTAAAGGTAATTTACTCCTAAGTCAAATTCATATTTTTTGAGAAACTGCTTCTGCAACTGAAAAAAATTATCATCAAATTATCATTTAAGGTTCGAGATCATGCAGAACTTTTGGTAAGAAATAACTAACTAAATATAAATTAGTAATTAAAAAGTTTTCCATATAGTGCGAACTTGAGTAGACACACTGTATATACATGGTGTATCTGAGGAATCTTGATTCACATTATTTGAGTGAAGATCAAACAGTTTGATCTCCCTTTTGAAGATGATCACTTGGTGATCGAAACACGTGTCAAGGTGTTAAAAACTGTTTGATCTTCCTCTTGAAGATGATCACTTGATGAACGAAACACGTGTCGAGGTGTTAAAATAACGATTTGGTGTTGGGAAAAAACTCCAAATAATATTCAGTTTATATTGATATCTGCTATATTTTTACTTTTTACATTGTTTTCAAATATTTTTTTTCAACTTTGCAACCGTTCAAATTATGATTTTATGAAGTCTATGCATCTCTCTCTCTATCTACATTAGAAATATATTTCATCTTCCAGTAGAACCTGCTTGCAATTCTGGTGTATACCGGAAATGTTCGTGTTGATTGCAAGAAATTCTGGTATACATAAAAAATGTTGATCATTTTTTTTATGGCTCTAGATAAATGAGATATCAATTAAATTTGTATGAAACTTTTTTATTTCCACAATATTCATGAATGAATTGTAAATATTGTTTTGTACATCTGTATTCTTTTGGAGTTGCCCTCCATGTTGACAATTTTCATTTAATTTTTCAGGTTTTGCTACGTTGGTCTCTCCAACAGAACATTGCCATCATTCCAAAAGCTCGATCCAAAAAATATATCGAACAAAACATTGACCTCAACTTCAGTATTCCTGATTCTGATATGGGTATCTTGAACAATTTCAATCGAACGCAATATGCCTGGAATCCAGATACCATAGCCTGATTTGCAACATTCTTATTGTACATAAAACTACATAAAACTAATTTACTGTTTAAGTTTCACTAACAGATTCTTTAATATTTTTATACTCATGCCATGGAGAATAGTAAGGATTTTTATGATAAAATAGCAGAACTCTGCCTTGATAAATTCAAGGCACTACCTAAGTCTGGAAAACCAAACCTCGCAGAATGGACAGTATTATCTTGCATTGTGATGGAATTGAAAGGTGATTTGAGTGTCGTAGCGTTAGGCACTGGATCAAAATGTATAGGAAAAACGAAAATGTCAGATACTGGAGGTGTTTTGAATGATTCACATGCAGAAGTAATCTGTCGCCGATCATTCCTGCGCTTTATCTATTATCAAATGAAAATTGACAGTTCCCTTCTACATTTTAATGAAGATACTAAGAAGTTTGCTATGAACTGTAATGCCCAATTTCACTTTTTTACCACTCAAGTTCCTTGTGGAGATGCAGCCATTTTTCCAAAACAGAAAACTGAAGATATTGGTGATGTCATGGAAGAGGGAGTGCCCTCCAAAAAAAGGAAGAGACATGATGATGATGATGACTTATTCAGAACAGGTGCAAAATGTTTGGAAGATAGTCAGCTTAGAGATATGAAACTGCCTGGAACCGGATATCATATTTTAGGTGCTGTGAGAACAAAACCAGGTAATAACCTTGTATACAATGGGCAACATGAACAAACATCGAATGTTTTGGAAAAACATGTATATTATAGAACTTTTCAAATTATCAGTTTCTACCAAACTCTTGCTTTATTTTGATTAACTTAATGACCTTTATTGCATTTACCATACAGCAATTCTTATTCCATTACGAACAATAAAGTCAATAAAGCATTAGTTCATTAATAATAATAAGTTTATTCTTGGATAAATATACTATTTTAGAATATATAGCTTATTATGAGTAAGCTAAGATATGAATCTTAGAAGACAACTTGTAAGGTTAAGTCAAAAATGAAATTACAGATTGACACCTTAATCTCAGTCGAGTTGGAGTCAAAATCCCTGACTCCGTTAACCAGCTGTGTCTCACCCCTACGAAGAACAACACTCAAAAGTCGAAACTTGTGTGAGCTAAGGACTAACGAGGTCTTACCTTTTAACGTATGATTCGTAACACCTACATAGAAGGTCGACATTCTTCTCTATAGGTCCGCATTTTCTTCAAGGATTCAATCCAAGTAGTCGAATCAAAATTTTCCTGTTATTTTTCACTTTTCTCCATCGAAATCCAAGTTTACGAATTTCTTTTCGCAAAGACTCTCTACTACCCTGACATATCTCAGATACCATATCTATATCTCGGATGATAGTTTTATAAATTTCCCTAAGCGTAGAATCTCGTTTCTCTTTGATATGGAAATGATTTATGCATCTGCTTGAAATTGCCAAAGCAACATCTTCCATCACAATTATGGAATTTTTGAAACATTTCTTGTTGTTTGGAATAGAAAATGTTTTTTCTCACCAGTTTCTATTTTTCTCATCTCAGCTTGAATCTTCAAAGTTGAAATACAATATACTTATCACTATTACTTGTTACCTTCGCAAGAGAAATTCTTATTCCATCTGCCGTTGCTTCCCCTTGCATAAATCTTAAATGTTTCACACAATTTCTCTTATTTGTCCACTGAGAACCTTGTTTTTCAGTTTACTGGTCGAAGATATTTTCAAAGAAAACAAATATTTCACAGTTCACCTCACAGAACAATTTCTCTATTTACTTTACTGACATGATGTTTCTACTCGAGATCCTCGAAGTTGATGAGTTATCGCCTCACTCCTCTGGCTGATCTACTGCATATCCAATATTCATAGGCACTGCTAGTTTTACCAAGCTGTAAAAATGTTCTTAGCTTTATCCTTCCTCCATACAAGAATATTATAAAACAATCTTTCAAAGTGATATTCGTCTATATAAATATGTATGTCATGTTGGACTATCTTGTTGATTATTTTCCATGACCGTATTCCTCAAACTGAATGTATATCTTTCATTTCAACTTTTTGTGCTTACATTGTATCCCTGTGTTCTTTTGACTTGTCCTACACCTGATTTGCTTAAATGAGTGGATGAAGAGTTGAATTGATTTGCTTCAGCTTTGCAAAATGTCACCCTCATGTATCTTGATAAACTCAAGAATGGTTATGCCCGCTCCTAACAAAGTAAATTAAATGGAATTTTACTGGATCCCGTCAATAACCTCAATATTTTTTATCAAGCACTGATTCAGTATTATTGATTGATTTTTTATTTATTCATTTAGAGTTATTATGATATTCTTATGGTTATATGATATTTGACAAAACCTTAGATTACTATTGTATTTTTTTATAGCGAATAAAGGATATTCTATTCTATTCTAACAACTGACTAAATAAAAACCCAGAAAACTTATGAATCATTTCCAATGTTTGCTAGAAAGTGTTCAAGTATTCTACATTTCTTAACATAACTGGTAAGGGACATTCATTCATTGATTATTAACTGGTAATCTAGATCAGCAAAATATTTGAAACAAATGAAATAATTGTAAGTGAAAAGAATAATTTAAATCTAAAAATAAATGAGTACCTACTGTATATTCTTCGGGGACACGTCTTTAAGCCATGAAATGTCAGAGCCCAGACTCCCGATAGTAGATATTTTTACTCTTCCTCCAATTCATGGAAAGTGGAGGGTGAAAGGTAAAACATATATTCTTGAAAGATCGTTGTATCTCTGACTGACATACTTCTACACTAAACATACGAAACCAATACTTTTAATAGTGACACCCCACTGGTTTTGAAATCCTTTTTCAAATTAAATCAGTTAGCATACATTCAATTTTGACAGGTACCTAGGAAGGTGAATCAGTTTGTCGTATTTCGATATATCTTGAGTTTTATGACTCAAGAGAAGTATCCTCCTCCACCTCCTACTTCTAATGATTCATTAATATTGTTGATTTTTTTTTACGGTAGAATTCTTGACGATGCACCAACAATCTGAAGGGCAGAAGCTTTTTTCCTTCGAATATTTACACAATACCAATTTACTCTTTAAACAATATTAAAGATGACATTTTTTTTCAATAGGTAGAGGAGATCCTACTCTTTCTGTTTCATGCAGCGATAAACTTTCAAGATGGTGTCATCTTGGAATACAAGGAGCTCTCCTTTCTCTTCTATTGGAAAGGCCTATTTATCTCTCCAGTTTCATCATTACATCCAACACACCATTTTCTGAGACATCTCTAGAGCGTGCCCTGTATGGTAGAGTTGGCAATATTTCGCTGAATTATCCATATCTTCAGCACAAAATGAATGTCTTCCGGTGTTCTAAGGAGTTTGAATTCAGTAAAACTGATGGCAAACAGGCTAGCCCTACTAGCATATCTTGGTGTGATGTTAATGAAAAAAGGTATGTTTATGAAAAATTGTAACGAATTTTGGGTTAGAAAATGTTCTTTTGTGGTTGTCCGCTTCTCCCTCTGTGCGTGAAAAAGAATAACAATAATATTATAAAATGAGCTACCTATAAGAAGATGTGTAGATGAATCACCTATTTAAATTATTTACAGGCAAAACGAAAGGTTACATCTGAAAACAATTCTTTCTCTCAAGGATATTGAATGAAAAGGATACACTTTCTCCATTTATATAGCAAAAACTGATAATAGGAAGTAAAACAGACATTTACTTCAAATGCTACATAATGTAAATAAATGAAAGAGTAAAATCACAGAAATTTTTAATTGACCTCAATTTCACAATGAACTTGCAAAGGAGTTTTCATGATTTTCAAGTAAAAAATATTTAGGCCTACTAATTGATAAATATTAAAATTTTCAAAATCATTTAAATGAAATTAAAGAATGGATTGTACCACTGATATGAGCGCAATCACAAGAATACATTTTTCAGATTAGATACTAAATTATAAATCCTAATTTATGATGCTCATATTCTCTCTGGAATTGGATATCTCATTACAATTTGGTGATCCTACACTAAAAGGCAAAAAATATACTGTATCAATTAATGTAAAAAGCTATAAAAGTGATATTTAATAAACCAATAGATTCTCCATCGTTTTCTAGAAACTCTTCATTATGAGATTTTAACTACACTGTTTTTGATGTGGTTTCTTTTAATCAGTTGATAAATTTTCCTTATAGGCAGGCAGTTTTTGTTATATTTGATCAGTTTTTTCTGTTGTTTTTGTTTTCACTTATTATTTTTCAGTTTTCTGTTGGGATATTTTTGCTACTTTCAATGTGTCATGGTCCAAAGTATCAAATACTTTACTGAAATCAAGTAATATTAACCAGTTTTTTTTTATTGTCTAAAGATGATAATAACATCAGTTACTGTTGTGGTACACGATTAAAACTAAAATACTATGTCGATTTAAAACCTCTGATGTGAGCGAATATTATGCATTTTTTGTTCTTTTTCTCCAGAAGTTATGCTTTTACGAGCAAAAAATTATCTTCGTGTGTACTATAGTCTCGAATTAGGTGAATTATCATAGCAGATCATTTTTGAACCTTGCTTTCAGTATTTCAAAAATAGAAATAACCTCAAGGAAAATGAAAACACCGATTATTTTACCGCGACTTCAATAATACTCTATTAGGAAATATACTAAACTGTAGATTTTGATTACTAATATTTTTCAGCTTGGAAGTGGCAGTTGATGGAAGACGACAAGGGATCACAAAGAAGAAAGCAAACACAGAGATGGCATACCTGAGAATTTGCAAGCTGGAACTGTTCAAAAATTTCCTAATCGTTTGTGAAACAAAAAATATTATGTTGAAAACGGGCTGTGATAATTACTCCTTAACTTACGAAAGTGTTAAAAATTTTGCTGAGCAATATCAGAAGTCATGGAATATGTTGAGAAAAAGTTTTGAAATATGGACTTGTAAAGATAAAAACCTTAACAAATTCTCCATTAAATGAAATTACTTACCTAATTTTCATGATTTTATTTACATGCAATCATAGGTCAAAACGAAACAATCTATTTTGGCTGCGTTCATACAGGTTGAAACAACGTTTTTGACCACTGCTGAGTATGTCTGTGCTTTATCAAGCAATGATTGAGGAAGCACAGATTGTCATCCTGTTGTGGAAGTTTACCCCACGGTTAGAGGTACCACTGGAAAGCACCCCCCAAATCAGAAGAGTCCACTTCAAGACTATTCATCTCTAAACTTAATTCAAATGGTTAACGTCGAAACATTACAAAATGAATATATTGTTTAAGTTTGGTCGCAATGCCATGAAACAATATATTTTGACCTTTGTGGAACCAGCCTAAGATTTCCTGGTTGATCCATCACGAGAGGTATTGAAAAAGTGTAAAGAAAATCACTTGTCCGAATGTTACAGTCGGACTGCAGCAGATATATTTTCTGAGTGAATATTGCTGTAGATTTACTAGGTGGCTTCATTTTTCTACACAAAAAACAGATTTTTTTCTGCTTGCACAATGAACTTGCCAACTTGGCAAATGTTTTTATTTCTCTATGTGAATATTATCAAAACGGTTTGGACAAACGACGACTTACAAGTTATAGTGAAGGAGTGAAATAAGGGCGTAACTATAAAGGGTAATGGGGAATGTTCCTCAATTTGGGTTATTACAGCAAATGCAAGTTTGAACAAAATAAAGTTGAGTTTAATTCATGAGTTTTTCAAATTCACTTCGAAAAGTATTCAAATTGATGTTTCAAATGTTGGGTTTAGATTTTTAAAGGGATTTGTTTCTAATTCACATATTGGCAACAGCACCTATATCAAGTTGAAATAATTCATACGTACCTAAATATTCTACTTTAAAAAAGAAAAATTATCTTTATAAATCAACAATGAAGGCAAAATATGAATTATAGTTCAATACCACCTCCACAAGCCACATAAACAACAGTTGTTTTGTTATTTATTCATATAGAGAAAGATAGGTTAGGTGCACAAAATGTCATGTCACAGAATGTCTCGGAACATAAGTAAACAGAATAGCACGCCTCTGAAATATGTCATCTTTGTTTGTTTCATACAGGTAACAGATTCATTGTCCTTTATTAGCTATAACCGATGTTGCCAAATGGTGAAATAGAAACGAATCCCTTTAAATGTTGAATGCATCATTTCATTCCTCTTTTTTGAGTATTTAAATAATTTTTTTAAGAAAAAGGTTGAAATGAAAGTTTAAAATGCGTTGTTTTAGAGCTCTTTTATGAAAACTACTTGATTTTCGTCAAGAGGAACATTCCCCATTGAAGTATAGTTGTTCGAATGAAATTTTCAAACCAGTGATACCACTTTTTTATTTATTGGTAATATATGATATTCATTTGCTACTTGGGAGCCATGTTACTAGTCACTTGTTTTTAGGTATCCAGAAAGTACTGCAGCCCTATGGGCTTAATGCATCCCATTATTTCATGACATCCATTTCAATAATCTTGTTCCATTACTAGTTGTTGCAGGTCCTTTGTTTGTTGCAGCGTTTGACAAATTCTTGACCTGGCCTGACCTGGTCATTCATTGATTGTTTTCTGTCACTAGTGCCTCACATTCACATAAGCACATTGAGTGTTTTTTCGTTTTCTTCTTCCAGCTGAGATCCCCGTTATACAGTCCTACTTTGTTCAGATATCTTCTGAATAGACAGCGTCCAGTAAGTAGTAACATGATCATTCTGATAAAAGATATAACTGGAACCTCTGGCGAAAAATAAATCCAAATCAAGTACTTTACCCAATCATCAAAATTGCCATATTCTTCTCAAAGCGCGTTTGATCATCCTAAATAATCCCTAATATGTTGAAATAATTCTCCATTTTGTTTCAGATGCTCCCTTTATATAACATTCAGAATATGAGAAAGTTTTCCCGTGAGTTTTTCCAGGTATTATTTGCCAGTATTCTTTTTCTTCCTTTCATATCTAGTATACTCATAGCTTTTTCGTTACCTGTGTTGTTCACAGTATTCACAGAAGAGCTCGGCGCCTCTTTTGAGTTCAGCCTGACTGTCTGAGAATATCCATTTGCTCGTTTTGTTGAGGTTTTAGATGTATATTTCTTACTTGATAGTTCGTAATGAACCTCTGGCGTAAAGTGAATGAATCTAGGGAAGAAACTTTCCCAACTACAGAACAAAAATAACAGTCTCTCGAGGCCCGTTTCGCTAACCAAGTTAGTATTCTTAGGAGATCATTATGACTGAATTTTACTACTATATTAGTTTTTTTCATATCGTCAGGTTAATGGACAGACACCTATCGGAAAACAAGTACTCCCCTAGCTAATACCAATAAGTGTTTTGGATTATATCCGACAGGTGTCAGTGCAGGATTCTTCACTGAAGTTATTCCTGCATATGCTATTGGCGATACAACTGCCAACAGATTTTCAATTATTGGAATGAAAACACTTGCAGACCGGTTTCGGGCTGTTTGGTCACTCGTCAGTGCAAGGTAGTGTCTATCATCAACATAAAGTCGATGATTTCCAAAAATTGAAAATCGAATTCCTTTAGAGTATCATTTCTCAAACTAGGCTGAAGCGGACAACAAACAACAGGTTTGTTATCGCCCCATCTACCTGTGAACGAAGTAACCAACCGCATATCCAAAATTTGCCCAATTCTTCGTACAAGGAAAGAAAACTTTTCTCATCAGTGAGCATACTTGAAGACTGACTGTAAATAAAATTTACTATAAGAACAATTTGTTCAGGCCAGTCTCGACTTACCTGCACTGTAGGTTGATGGACTGACACCCATCAGAAAACAACTACTCCCCTGGCTAATACCACGAAGGGCGTTGGATTATATTCGACGAATGTTCCTTTAGATGATTTACTATATTAGTATTACATAACTACTACCTGTTATTGATCCTGTGCGCGTCGAGAAACCGTCAATTTTGTTCTGGTGTTGAGAATGTGTTTTCAATAGATTCGATATTCCTATGCACTGTAAGACTGCACACTCTTCAGCTTAAAAGGCAGGTGTGTATGGACCGAGCAGATAGCTGTAATGTAAATTTCCCACCACATAGTATTTTCCAGTTACTGTCACATAACATCGCTTCTCATATTCAGTTTCTTACTCGCTTGTATACCAGGTGTTTTTGCCAGATGATTTTATGGAAAGAGTTTTCACCAGCACGGTTCGTGACTTTATCCGTTAAGTTTATGGTCAACAGTGTACTTTTGTGTTATGTGTTGCATGAATATGTTTGATGTTTGTTCCTCCACATATTCCAAAATTTCAATTCTGCCTGTTTCCTTATGGCTAAGTGAATTTATCAGTGTGAATTGGTATACTTTTGCCTTCTCGTTATTTCAGAATTAAAAGGGGGTAGATGGCCGCAAAAGCAGGCGTGAGTACAGATATCTGCATTTACTGTAAGGAAAATGTACTGAAAAAAATAAAATGTATAGAAGTGTACCACAAAAGCTGTGCATCACTTGTAGTTTGCAGTGAAAACAATATGGTTGAAGAAAAGAACACCGTAAATATTGCCATTGATGATGGTCTGAAGAATCTGAAGATAACATCAGTGTTATGGACTACAGTTTACAAATGAAAATAAAAATGTGAAAACTGATGGTAGAAAATTAATACCCAAAAAGGCTCCTGGTAGGTAAGGAAATTAGTTATAAATTATCAGGAAACAATATCAAATTTCTCCAAGAAAACAAATCACTTCAGGAAGAAAAAGTGGAACAGCTAAAAAAGAGCTGGAAACAAAAAACGAAGCTGAATAGATTAAAATAGAAAACAAGAACACCCATTTTACTACTCCAATGAACACCAGACCACAGAAGATCTTCTACATAAACAGGGTGATCCAAGTGGCAATACAACAAGTGATCAATGCACAACAGGACTCAGAAACTATTGATGAACAAATTTCTGCTGAACTTTTCAAAGCCAAAAGCTTACAAAAATGGATGAAATCATCAACTCAGGAAAAGACATGAATGAGAGGAAAGTTTCATAAAAGTAACGAGGCGTAGGAGAAAAATTTCGATTGTTAGTATCCACAATCGTTTTCGGGTGATAACTGGACTTATTCCTCCGAGATCTGACTATTTATAGGTCATTGGAGTGCTTTCACCTATCCCCTCTTTCTTCTCTCCGCTTCATTGGTTTTAGCGAGAGATGACCGTTTGGCGGGAGTTGCTCGTTTTCCGCTTGATTAGAGGTTTCCATATGTTACGTGTCTCTACGCTAGCTTGGCTAAATGCGTTGTTGGACAATTTTTTGGTTGTTGCTTATATGTTATTTCTTTGTAATTTCAGTTTTTTGTTCAATGAAATTGTTATTTTTTGGTTAATCATTTCAATTTTTTACAGATTCTTTCAGGGATTTCTAATCAATTTATTAGACAATGGAAATACGAACTGATGAAATACACCAAGAAACATTGTCAATCATCTTCAAACAAATATATCTCTTTTATATTCTATTCAAGTGTGTTTTCAATACCGCTATTGGTTTCGTTATCCTTACTACCGTTATTCCTAAACAAGTGAGTATTTGCATCTTATCTAGTTTGTTTGTAGTAGTTAGCTACTCGTATTATCTTTGAATACCAAACCAGGTATTCCCCATTAGAGTGCATGTTGTTTATGACCCACAACTGAGATGTCTCAGTTTCTTTGGAACGTGCTTTCAGAATTTGAATTCATATTTCTTGTAATTATCATTTTTATCGACATGTTTATCTGAGAAGAGCAGTGGACAAGTCTCAAGTTGAACTCTGCAACAGCTTTTCTGTTACTAGGAGCATAATTATTTCCATTTTCTCCCTTTAAATTGAATTCATGCACCAGTTGCAAGTGCAAGATTCAAGTAGTGAGAATAAAAGACCATTAATGTTTTCATTGAAAATTATTGATCCAATTTTTCACTGCTTGGGACTCTTTCATGAAACCACATATAAAGTTGGTGACATTTTAATTCTGTGATCACTAATTAGTACTTACCACAATAAACTCAAAGTGTGATTTAATTATTCACTAAAAGTTCAATACTTGTTATGGCACGCTAATCATGAAAATATTAGGTTGTTTTAAAAGTTTTGTCCGTTTTTATGAGTCTACTTTAAACTAATATCTCAGTGAATACTTTTGCCAACTCACGCGCACTTTTGCGAAGGTAACACAAGTCGATTAATTCCGTCAGCATTAGAAATGTGTGTCCTGGAATCGATGAAGTCGACGAAGGCCGTTTTTGCCTGGTCCAGATTGGCGAAGGTTCTACCGGTGAGAAAGTTATTGAAGCTTTCGAAAAGATGTAACTATGGTCTTTTTTGGTGGGTTTTCGTCTTTGGAAGTGCCACTATTCATCACACGTAACGATTCGATCCATATAAGGATCGTTTTGGTTGCGCTGAAGCAAAGAAGAACAGACCTCGAAACGTGACAATTTCTGTCCAGCATTCTAATCGTCAGGCACCCAGTTCTTCCGTCATTCCACGCACCATTTGTGATGGGTCAGTCTTCACCTGGATTACTGAAAGTCGACCACTTCGTAGCTTATGTTCATGGCTAAAATCTTCGGAATTAAATTTGGCAAATCAACTTCGAACAGTGTGTTCATTAACAGTATCATTACCAAATGCCTAGTTAATTTTTCGGACTGTTTCGGCAGCGCTTTGGTTCAATTTGAATTCGTAGAGAAAAATTGGCCGAAAATTGCTCAACGACAGCATAACGTAATAAGCTAAAAAGAGAGAAATTTGGAAAAACAATGAACAGAATCAATGTATAGAGTACCTATGTACAATATTTTCTATTGATCAGATATACGACACAGACAGTCAGTCATTCCATTATCCTACAGTGTAGGGAGTCGAGACTGGCCTGAACGAATTGTTCCTTTTTCCTTTAGATGACTCAAAATAAAAAATATGAATTGCGAATTTTGTTGAAGGTTCAAAATAAACACCATTCAGCGATCAAAATTTGTTTCAAATAACATCAGTACATATACATATATCAATCATCGTGCATTTTACATCAATTCTAGTTGTGCTAAGGATGTGATTTTTATTTCAATATCCTGAAGAATTTGAAACGGTGTTGAAATATAAATTAGAGCATAGTGTTATATTGTGATATATTGTGCTCTCATATTTTTGACATTTATTCTCCATTGATTTCGTACAAAGTGCAGTTATTTGTGGTCATACTACTCCTTTGCACTGTTCCATAATCATACCATAACAGCTCCAAACGTATATATTCCTTTCAGAATCTGAAACAGAGTAATTATGCTCACAAATTTTTTGTAGGAAACATACACCTTTCGGTGGGCTGAAAAAACTTAAAATCTGGCCTAACTTTTCAAGAAACATATTTTGTAGTTCAAAACCATTACTTTGTTCTCAATACAGTTTTTGAAATATGTGATGGAATTGGAATTGATAAAGATATGAATAAAAAAGAGTTTGTAGTTAACACAATTGGTCGTGAGTTAACATGTTTGAAAATTTCAAAATGATATTATGTGTAAATTGAAAGGGGTATATTTTTAGTACAGATTGATTTTTGTATAAAGTTTATTTTTTAAAATTGGAATCTTTGGAAGATTCACACATTTCTATAAATATGGAGAAGTGGAAAGCCAAAACCTTTGAAGGTGATTGACAATGTTTCATGATGAATTTCATTAGTTCGGACTTCCGTTGTCTGATATTATATAAAATGATTTGAAATCCCTGAAAGAACTTAAAAAGAAGAATTAAAAATAAAACCAGAATATTTTTCTCATTGGGAAAGAAATATTTTGGCTTTGTTCTTCTCCAGCTTGAAAACATGTGGGAATCTTCCAAAGAACGGAAGAAAGCAATGAATTTCAAAATAAACACATTTTTTTATTTGAAAAAGGAGAAGTAGAAAGCCAAAATCTTTTTTAATATCTCAATAAATTGTTATAAACGATGTTGACAAAAATACTCACACTTAAATACAAAACGTTATTGAGAGCAATATTATTTGTGAAATAAATTCCTGCAGGTTTTCCAGTTATTGTCATCAAGAGCAGAAATGTTTTTTTGTTTTTCGAATTCCATGTATACCAAGGACATCCATACAAATTTTTTAAAATCGTTTCGTCCTAAAAAACGTTTATCACCACCGACTTTAGTAATAACATGATCTTTAGCATCATTGATTTCATTAATTTCTCTAGTCACTGTCATAATCAATGTTATGATAATATTGAATATATAGTGAATATTTTCATGACTGAAAGTACAGGGTCTTTCATCAAACGCTTCCTATCTTTAAATTTAAATAAAACAAAGGTGTGTGAGATATCATCGAAATTTTCTATTAGTTTGAAAGACCAATTGATGCCATTATGTGTGGAATATAACATCGTTCAAATGCAGAGCCGGATTAACCTTATAGTCTAGTTCACATGTACTTCTTTTTGTAACATTTTTCAGCCCTGTCCAAAAATTACGACCAAGGTGTCATTCGATCCGTATTTTTGCCTAGAAAGTTTAAGGGAAGGTCCGAAAACGCGCCGATAGAAATTACAAAAGTTATAAACAATTAAGTGAAAAAAAATGGGGCTTTAGATTGTTCTTAATATCTCGGAAAATTTTTGGTGGCGTTAAAAACCAATCACAGTTTCAAAATAAATTTAAAAAAGTTTTAGTGTGCTCCGTGTTTGAAGACTTACGATTTTCACATACACCAAAAGTATTTAAAAAATTCGGAACGCAGCGAGTAGGCGGACTGTTCATGTCGTTTTACGTTGAGGAAATCCCCGATTCGTAGGATGCTATCAGGAGCGTTTTACGACAGTGAATTGAAAAACACTTTATGCTTTGTGTTTACTCTGAATAGGAGTAGAGTATTAGTTCTTTTTATGAACACTGTCTTGAATACTTAACGAGAGAATAAATCTTGATTATAAAACAGAATTAAATAAGGTAAGTTTAATAATTATTTGTGACATTATAATTTGACCAATAATAGGTAAGAAGATCTTTATTTTTCTGATTTACACCTTTCTTTCAAGGAACAAAATGTCCGATCAGCCCGTGAAAAAAAAGCATTTGAGCGGTGCAGAAAAACGTAAAAAGCGGCTAGACCAACAAAATAAGCCTGATGAGGTATTAAAGAAGACGCAAAACCTTTTCCAACTTGGATTTGTTCGTCAGCCACTCGAAAATCAACCATTTCCAAGTACGTCTGCTGCTGATCAAACCGGGAGTTCGGAGGCGGACTGAGGAGATATTCTTAGGGAGTGTTCTGAAGGCTAACCAGTATCAAGAAACAGCTACTTTAGCAGGTCCCGAGGCAAGTGAGGCTGAGAACGACGTCCAATCACAATCACCACAACAAAACGTAGCCTATCAAGTTATAGAATACCAGAACGACATTGGCTTGTGTCAAAATATTACCAAAGACATACAAGATTATTGGTTTATCAGAGATTTTAACGAATGTCAATACTTTGACTGTGATTTTTCTGCTTCAAGTCGTCAATACGAAGATAGCAAAAGATTTTTTTCTCAGTCAATGTTTTTTCGTAAACATATTGTTGGTAAAATGAAACGAAAGTGGCTCATGTATTCTCCATCGACTGGAAAAGTGTACTGTTTACCATGTGTTCTTTTTGGTGGCGTTAAAAACCAATCACAGTTTCAAACAGGATTTTCTGATTGGAAAAACGCATCGCATATAATTCAATTTCATGAGAATACAGGAATGCACCGAGAATGTGTACAGACCCTGATTAGTAGACCGTTTAGTCAAGGCCGAATTGTCACTTCTATGGAAATTGCATACAACAAAGTAAAATAATTTTGGTTCAATGTTTTACAAAGGGTGGTGTCAGTCATAAAATTTTTAGCATCCCGTGGACTAGCATTTCGTGGCAATGACGAAATTCTTGGTTCCCAGCATAATGGCAATTATTTGGGTATTTTAGAATTACTCGCGGAGTATGATCCTTTCTTAGTTCTCATTTGGCCAAATATGGTAATGTCGGAAAAGGAAGACAATTGTATTTGTCTTCCACGATTTGCGAGAAACTTATTGAAATATTGGGGAGCAAGGTTTCAAAACATATTATAGATGAAATTATAATGGCAAAATATTTTTCACTGAGCGTCGACTCAAATCCTGATATATCTCATACAGATCAGTTGACTGTAGTTCTGAGATACGTTGCATCAAATGGAGAAGTAGCAAAACGTTTTCTAACATTTATTCCTATTGCAAGTCACATAGGGGAAGAACTAGCTACTACAGTTTTAAATTTTTTATATCAAAATAACATTGATATAAAAAATGCAACAGGTCAGTCTTACGACAATGCAGCAAATATGTCTAGTTGTTACAATGGTCTACAGGCGCATATTAAAACAATAAATCCTCTCGCACACACGTCCCATGTGCAGCGCACTCGTTGAATTTGGTTGGAGTACGTGCTGCGGAGAGCTACGTTGGAGCAATCTCATTCTTTGGATTCGTACAAGAATTGTACAAATTTTTTTCGGCATCAACTCACCGCTGGGCAATTATGCTCCAGAGCCTCGAAACACAAGATGAAACTGAACAATCGTCGTCTTTAGTTCCAAAAAAAGTGTCTGACACAAGGTGGTGTGCACGAGCCGATGCGACCAAGGCCTTGTCAAAATGTTATAAGAGTTTTCAGAAAGCTCTGCAGTCTATTGTTGACGATGAGACGCAGACACCGCAACTGATTCACGAGGCCAAATTTTTATTCTGAAAAAAAAAGAAAATGCCATTATGTCAGTTTTCTGGGCTGCCATACTGGATCGAATCAATGGTGTTAGTGTTTCGCTACAAAAAACCATTGAAGTTCCAACGGCTGTTGATCTTTTAAATTCGCTTTTAGATGTTTTGCTTACGCAACGAGATTCATTTGAAAAGGCATCATGATGACGGGCCCGCAGAAAAAGCTGTACCCAGGGGAAGAGAGAAGTTGAAAATCGAAACTTATTCACTTGTACTGGACGTGCTGCATTCAGAATTGACATGACGACTATAAAGCTATCAGGAAGTTAATTCTCTATTTGGATTTTCAACAGATTTCTTAATAATGTCGGACGGTCGGACGATCAAATCAAAGAGGCTTGCTTGTACAACACTTTGTGAGCATTATTCCGAGGACATTGAGCATGAATTTATAAACGAGATGGTGCAGTTCAAGTACTTCGGCTTACAATTGGAGGATGCCGGGAAAGATAACATTGTTGCTGCTGAAGAATCGTATGAATTGATCCTTAATAATATGGTTCAATCAACTTTCCCAAATATTATGATATCATTGCAAATGATGATAACAAACGAGACAGGAGAACAAAATTTTTCAAAATTGAAATTATTAAAAAATTCTCTTCGAGCAACAATGTCTCAACATCGCTCAAATTCATTGTCGATAATGGCAATTGAAAATGATGTATTGGAAAAGGTCCACATTGAAGAAGTCGTAAAAGATTTTATATCTAAAAAAGTTAGAAAAGTCCGTATTTAAATTAACAGAAGATACTGAAATTACTTCACTTTTTCTTTTGTTTTATGCGTTTGGTTGAATATATATTTTAGATTAAAAATAACTGAGTCGCGTTTAATTTTTCATGTATACATAGAAAACACCTAGACTTAGGGCGAAATCAAACGTACGCGTACTCTACGAGTGGGCTGCGCAGGTGACTCTGTACTAACACGCAGCCAACCCGCGTTGAGCACGCATAGAGCCTGCGTATGTCTGAACCTGCCTTTAGGACGTCATCCATGCCTATATCGGGAATTTCATTCAGGAATGTGGCCAGTCAGAGTTGGTAAAGAAAAGGGGCCTAAAAATTGTATTGCCTACAGGCCCATACAGGGTTAATCTGGCTCTGTTCAAATGTCCGCCACGGCGCCACGGCTTCTTTGGGTGGACCGCATTCGAAACGTCCAATTTTCCATGACTCTGGCGCATAAATCAGGCTTAATTCGACCGATGACATGGGTTATGTTGTTTTTCAGGACCGCTATGGTTTGTCGCTTATTTACATACACCTGTGAATTGAGAAAACCCCACAAGAAAAAGTCTAACGAGGTAAAATCGTACGATCTCATTGCAAATTTTTTTTTCAAATGTATAAACTGGGACATAAGCTCAGGTAATTTAATTTATCACAAACTTAGGTAAAACTCAGGTATTTGAAACGTAGGTACTTCAAATTGTAGAATGAGTTATATTAAGCATTGAATATGTTGAATTAGTTAGTAAAGACACGCCCGAAGAAGTCATTGTATGGCGAAACACGTGTTGTGTTTTTCTAAAATCGTTTAGTGAAAGTCTCACAATAAAGTGTTTTTTGAATACGTTATATCTCTTCATTTCAAGCGAATCGATAAAATCATGGTTACTCAACTCGACCGAAAAACTTATTGGTAACTACTACACATCAAACCGCACTTTTTCAAAAAAGTCATCTCTACCTTGGACCTACATGGAAAATGGTTTTTCACAATTTCCAACAAAACTAGACTTCCTAAGTTGTAGGTGAATGACAGACGAAATACAACTTGAGTAGGAACTAGTTTAGGCTCAAAGTGATGTATTTTTCAGTGTTATACTGCATATTTTATTTCGAAAGAGATTATTAAGAACAGGAAAAGGTGAATTTCCACCAAATATCGTGAAAGACAAATGCTTTTTGTAAAACAAAAACAATCCTGTTTTTCAGTTATTCTCTTGTTTGGAAAAATGATTTTTACAAACGTCTTTGATTTTTGTATATCCTATAACTTTTCCATGCAACTTTTTCAAATAGAAGGTAACAGTTTCAGTGTGAATCACGAAAAACTATTTTCCTACCTCGGATTGACTTCAATTTAGCCTTCCAGAAGTAAACACAATGTTGCCTACATTCTGTAATGATTTTTATGTTGCTAATAATTTTTCTTCATTTTGATTTTTGAATATGCTTCTGAACTGGTTTGAAATTGTCAATTAATAAGTGTTCCACTTATTTGTGAAGAATTCATTGAAATAATTGAAAAAGCAAACGATGTACTTACTTGTTCCATAATTCCTTGGCCACCTGTTATTGCTCCAAAGGCAATAATACATATTTGAACGGGGTAAGAGATTAAAAGTAGTAATTCACTTCTGTCTTGTTTTTTTAAAACCATGTTGAAAAGTATAATAACTGTGATTCCAATTATTATTGCTACTATCGAATGTAGACATATATCAGTTTTTATGAGAGTGTTAATATCAGCAATTCGCCTGAAAATATCCATAATGAAGAAATTCTGAAGAATCACACCCAGTACATACATAAATGAAGAGAACGAAGTAATACTCTAACCAATTTTTTACAACACAGATATTGGGGATACTTTTCAAATCGAATCACTTTATTTCTTTAAGACAACATACAGTTGTATAAGAAAGAGTCATGGTTACAACCGCATGGTAGTGCGGTCGGGATTTAAATGAAGAAATGTACAAAAGGAAAATAACAGTACATTAATCATTATATAACACTACGATAAACATGTTTACATAATAAACATGCAAAAAACACGTCAATTTAGATATCGAGAAGTTTAAAACCAGTACCAGTAGTATTTTAGGTTCAGCTCCCTCACCCCTAGCTACCCCCACTCAATAATTTTGAATGGGACCCCCCATATATCTTGCAACACATCATTTTAAAAATCTTGAGAATCCTCACTCAACCCCATTTGGAAAACTGAAATTGGTTGATCCGTTCTCGTAAAATAGGGCAAAAAGAAAATGAACTACAACAAAATGCCAAAATTTATGGAACCGCTACCACTGACTCAATAACGGTATGTTTATGTCTCTTTTTTACACAGAGTTTTTTGCTTTAGCTGAAAGTGAGATAAGGGCACACAGTTGCTTCCTGGCGTCATATCAGTTACAATTAAATAGTGAAAACATTTATTAGAATTGGTTATTTCTGATTTTAAACTGTCTGTCAAGTGGTGTCAGTTGCACTGACAATAATAATACAAATCGTAATGGTGTACACTTCACAAGAAAGAACAGAAATTATTTTTATTTATTAGTGGAGCGCCTGGGGGTTTTCACCTCGGATTAGGGTTATAGTGAATGAATTAATATGATCGATATGGGATATTGTTTTTTAAACTATAAATTGCAATGTTTACCCAAAATTTTTTTGTGCACTCCATTTTTTCATTGTTAAACAAATTATTATGGCGCACCGCCACACTACGCACTGCATGTCCGACAGTGGCTCGATCAACGGTATCCTGACAAATGAATTGGCAGAAGAGGCGCTCTGGAAAACTCCCCCGCAGGACATTCAGGATCTAAGACACAGGATTACTGACACATGCAGACAAATTAATAACGAAACATTCACAAAAGTCCGACAGGAATTCGAGAATAGATTGGACTTTTGCTTAGCTACCAATGGCGAACATTTTGAACACCTAATAAAGTAAGGTACATTTATTTTATTGCAATAGCTATTATTTTATTTTTTATTACAATTAAATATACTTTTGTCCTATTTTACGAGAACGAATCAACCAATTTCAGTTTTCTAAACGGGGTTGAGTGAGGATTTTTAAGATCTTTAAAATGATGTGTTACAAGATAGGGGGTGCCATTTAAAATTACTAAGTGGGGGTAGCTAGGGGTAAGGGGGTTTAACCTAAAATACCACTGGCACTGGTTTTAAACTTCCTCCTCGATATCTAAATTGACGTGTTTTTTCTCCCTGCTAAACGAAGTACTAGGGGTGGGAAGTTCTGAAATGAAGGAACTGTATACATAGTACACAGAATATTGACTTAAATAAAAATACTGATACACATTAAATACAAGTTCAAATTAAAAGTATTCTTTTAAAGAGTATAGACATTTCTCAACCAGGTATCCTTTGAGTTTTTTTTTTAAGTACGTTCATGTTTTAAGCTTTTGATAGAGGTAGGTAAGTTGTTGAAAATCTTTGCGCCGATTCGAGCTGGAGCTTTATAGGAAATATTGCGTCTAGAGAGTGGTAATCGTAAATCACCCTTACTACGTATGTTGTATTCGTGGAAATCTTTATTTATGAAAAACAAATCCCTATTTTTGAATACATAAATACAGACTTCAAGTTCGTAGAGGCCTGTACAGGTCGGAATTTCAAGCCTTTTGAAGATTTCTCGACAAGAATAGTCTTTTTTCACACCAGCAATGCACCTAATGACTTTTTCTGTGATACGAGGACGTTATTCGACAGTGTAGAGTCTCCCCATAGGCAAATACCATACCTCAGTCGACTTTCCACTTGTGCGTAGTATAAATATATTAATTGTTGCTGTGTCAAAACAACTTTGAGATTTCTGAATATATATTGGAGAGATGAAAGTTTGGAAATCAGGAGCTTGCAATGTTCTTACCAATCTAAATGTGAGTGAACGAATAGTCCTAAGAATTTACAGCTGTTATTTATAGGCGGAGGTGTGTTATTTGAAATTATATCTACATCCACCAATTTCCTTTGATGACTATGGAATTTCACAAGGTTAGTTTTGTCTGCATTAAAATGAAGAGTGATTTGATTGAACCAAGAAGTTAGTTGGTATAGAGCAGTTTCACAGGTTTCTTTTAGTTCTATTTGATTTTTGTTGGAAATCAGTAGAGAAGTATCGTCTGCATAAATAGTCATCTCAATATCCGGATAGGAATTTGCGATTTCATTTATGTAGAAAATAAAAAGAACTGGGATCAAAATAGATCCTTGTGGAACACCTATATTAATATCGGTATTGGCAGATGTAACATTACGAATTATATTATTTTGATGATGTTTCAGACTCACATACTGAGAACGACATCTAATAAGTGATTCTAACCATTCCAGACAAACACCTCTAATACCATAGTTATACAACTTTGATAAAAGAATATCGTGGTCCAGATAGTCGAAAGCTCAACTCAGGTCACAGAAAATGCCCATTGGGACCTCTCCTTGTTCTATATCGTTAATGAGATTGTCATAGAACTAATAGATTGCTCTAGTTGTTGATTTACCAGGTCGAAAACCGTGCTGACTATTTGTCAAAATATTATGCTCATTGATAAAATTCATCACCCTGTCCAAAAATCCATATTAGAAAACATCAGTAGAGAAGTATCGTCTGCATAAATAGTCATCTCAATATCCGGATAGGAATTTGCGATTTCATTTATGTACAAAATAAAAAGAAGTGGGATCAAAATAGATCCTTGTGGAACACCTATATTAATATCGGTATTGGCAGATGTAACATTAAGAATTATATTATTTTGATGATGTTTCAGACTCACATACTGAGAAACGACATCTAATAAATGATTCTAACCATTCCAGACAAACACCTCTAATACCATAGTTATACAATTTTGATGAAAGAATATCGTGGTCCACATAGTCGAAAGCTCAACTCAGGTCACAGAAAATGCCCATTGGGACCTCTCCTTGTTCTATATGGTTAATGAGATAGTCATAGAACTCATAGATTGCTCTAGTTGTTGATTTACCAGGTCGAAAACCGTGCTATTTGTCAAAATATTATGCTCATTGATAAAATTCATCACCCTGTCCAAAAATCCATATTAGAAAACTTTCGAGAAACTACTGCAAATCGTTATAGGTCTATAATTTTCCAAGTAATCGGGACAGTGTTTTTTATAAATAATAAATGACTATTTGTCAAAATATTATGCTCATTGATAAAATTCATCACCCTGTCCAAAAATCCATATTAGAAAACTTTCGAGAAACTACTGCAAAATGTTATAGGTCTATAATTTTCCAAGTAATCGGGACAGTGTTTTTTATAAATAATAAATGACTTTTTTTTCTTGAGGCTGTGGGAAACTTTCTTGTTTCGAATGAAAGCTTCAATAAAAATGTCAAAGGTCCTATTAAAACATTCATAACTTTTTTTAAAACAAAAAACATTCATATTTTTAAAATTGACAGAAAGTGCATTATACAATTTAAAATCATAGGAGTTTTTTTGTGATTTCATCAGCTTGAAACGTTGAGGTCTAATAAAATTGCTGTTACATGTATCATAATTGTGTGAAGAGGATTGCTTGGGAAACAAGTGTGTCTCATATATCATTTTAATACTACAGTCATATCAACATGTTTCAATGCGATAAGGTTCTTATCATTTATCACATAAAATCACAGAGTGACATTCAGTATTCACTTGGTTTCCAGCTCTTGGTGAATAGTTGGTATTTGTCAATTACGATACAGTTATGAGTTTCAATCTAAATTCTGGCGATTCAATTCCCTTGATTGGATGTGAGTGTTTTCCACAATATTATTTGAAATTGATTTCATGATTCTGCTAAATCAAACTTTTATACATTTCTAATTAATCAATAGCAATTTTCCTCAAATTTCAGTTGGAACCTGGCAATTGCAAGGCACAGAGTTGATAAGAAATACCCTTGATTTCGCCTTGGCTGCTGGTTATAGGCTTATAGGTGATAATTAAAATTTCTTACGTTCGCAAAGGTCTTGAATGTTTTCATTGTAGATACCGCTGCTATTTATAGAAACGAGGAGGACATTGGAAAAGCCCTGAAAGAACTTTTACCAAAGTACAATCTGACAAGGAAAGATATTTTCATTACAACAAAGTTATGTAAGTCCTGATTTCTAATCGACTTCAACAAATTAATTTTCTTTCATAATTTTATAGCTCCCTTAGAAGATAATGCTGATAATGCTTACAGCGCATTAGAACAATCTTTGAAAAGATTGGACTGCGATTATGTAGATTTATATTTAATTCATCATCCAGGGGTACTTGGGAAAAAGAATACAGTTGAGTTTAATTCTAAACTTCGCGATGGAAAATGGCAACAACTAGTTAAAGCTAAGAAAAATGGACTGACAAAAAATATTGGAGTTTCAAATTATAATGTTCGTCATTTGGAAGAACTGTTGAAGAATGATCATGGTGTTAAACCGTCCGTAAACCAGGTAAATTTTTATATTTTGAATTTGAAACATAACTTGCGAATAAAAAAAATTGGATGAGATATGTAAAATAGCTCGAATACGAAATTGGCATTTATACAGGGTGTTCCTTAAACACATGCTAATATTTAAGAAGGTAATTCTTAGACCCATTTTAAGGAAAAAACGTCCTATGGACGTATGTCCTAAACGCCTTAACTTTTGAGATACAGGGTGGCAAAGTTTTCAAAAATAATCAGTTTTTTAATAATAGCTGAGATAATTTTGTAGACATCTTTGGCATATTTGGTACATATGTTCCATGCCTCAAGGCGCATTTTCTGATGTACAATTTTCTAAATTTTCTCTTCCAGTGGCGTACGTACGAGTTTTGAAATGTATATTTTTGGCTCAAAAAATTAAAAATCGCTTTACTTAAGGATAAATTCCTTTAAAATCTGATGCGATATCGTGCATCGACTGAAAACAAACTAAGAGATCAGATTTGTTGCAAAATAATTGAGGATCTAAAAGATATTTGTTTGTTGTCAGATGCACTGTTCTCAATTAAAATTACGTCATAACGCAGCACCGCTTAATAATTTTTGAAAACATAAATTTAGTTATCCTGGAATAAATG
>NW_019291764.1:14441-58371 GCF_000500325.1 Leptinotarsa decemlineata | reverse complement strand
GTTTTTTCCTTAAAATGGGTCTAAGAATTACCTCCTTGAATATCAGCATGTGTTTAAGGAACACCCTGTATAACCTTCAGGAAAAGTTTCGTTTTCAGTAATGAAGGCATGTTTGACAAAACGGAATTCAATATCCTATTTTGTATTTTTTTGTAGTTTTCCAACAACAATTTCATAATATTTTTCCATAAATGATCACAAAAACTAACTTGAAGAATTTCTCTTTTTATAAAAAAAAATCAGAAAAAATGTATTGGTATTACATATACTTTATCAATAATACATTCCGTATACTTTATCAGTATCAAAAAGTGGTTTTAGATATTTTTTTGTGATATTTACCGTAGATTCAATATTATTTTGACAATGATTATTATTCTGTTATCAAAAACCCAAGAAGTTCAAGAACAACAATTGGCTTATCAAATGCCCCAAATCATATGATATGGAAGATAAAAAAATATATTTTTCATATTATTCACTTGATTTCCTGAACGAAAATATAGCGCTTCCTATCTTTGAATCCAAAGTGTGTGTGAAACATCATAAAAATTTTCCATTCGTTTGAAAGAACTATCGATGCCATTAAGTGTGGGATATATCATCATTCAAATTTTGGCCAAGGCTCCTCTGGTGGAGCGCATCCGAAACGTCGAATTTTCCGTGACTCTGGCTCATAAATTAGGCTGAATTTGACCAATAGCATGGGATATGTTGGCCTTGAGAACCGCTGTGGTTTGTGGCCTATTCGAATACAACTGCGCTTTATAGTACGGTTAATTTAGACCAGAAAACAGTAATGAAATAACAAAAATTGCGACAGAGCTAAATTTTGGTGAAGACCTTTATTTCACCATAAAAAATAAAAATTTGAAAGTCTCAATCTGTCCCATGAGCGNTGAGTTAAATGCCAAGTTGAGACTTATTGCAGAACGAGCAGAGCGTATGTTACGCCACTCTTTGTGCATCTATGAAGAAAAATATCTCCCGATTTTTAAAAAATATATGACTTCAATTATATTTGGAGAAGAAAGAGTATATTTTAATCGACGAAATATTTATTTGTTCAACTATAGGCAGATAAGTTACAGATTTACCGCCTCGGCTATCATTTCATCTTCAAGGTGAGACCGAGGCAATGAAACTAACCAAGGCAGTAAATTTGTTTCTCTGCCGTGTGAAACATATTTTTTTTTCTCCGATTGTTTGTGTGGTATGTTCGAAAAATGAAACTGGAATTAATTTTTTTTATATAATGAATATGACTCATTTTTGATATTTTTTTCGTTCGATTGATAACCTATCCATTTTGTAGAAATTCACGTTGAATATAGGATGAAGAAAATAACTTACATCTGATTTCTACTAAGTATTTCATTCGTTATGACCGGTTTCGGTTTATTAAACCATTTTAATAAACCCTTGGATTGTGAGTTTATTGCTTTATCAATGTCTGTAATACAAAAGACAGGTCTGTATTAAACAAAAAAATGTTGATGGTGGCCATGTTGATACGAAACGTTTTATCGAATATTTATTATTACGTCGTCATAGTACACTTCGATTACAATAACATTTTTTTCCATTTTTTGATATTCTCCGAAATAACAATTCCATTCCAAAAAAAACGAACAGCATTTTTGGTTTTCCTCGTATAACACGAGAAAGGCAAGGATCTCCGTAAATTTTCTTCGACCATTATATTATTCCCAATGACAGTTACCCTGTTTCCCATTCAATTTTCTTCGTATCTGTTATGGTTTAGAATATAGCAATGTTACCACATGATAAAAGAAACGGCCTGTATCTTGTTTTTGAATACAATAATGTCAGTCATACAAAAAACGCCTAAAATGTATAAGTACTGTTCAAAATACGTTATTATTAATCAATTTTGAAGTAATTGAAATTTAATTTCAAGGAGAATCTAGTAAAAATACTTTTTTCGTATTTGCATGAAAGTTGTTATATTTTGTTTTTTAATATGTCTGTACTCACCTTTCATGTTTTCAGTTGCAGATTCTGTTTAAGAGTCATAGAATAGAAAGCAGAAGGAATACAATTGATCATTTATCCTAATGTGAAATTGATGTCTTTTTTTTTCATAAGAAAACCTTTCGATGTCATAAATGTAAGGTTTTCAAAGCTGATGATCTTTTGGCATGTTTATCTACAAAATATATTGTTCATTTGGATTTCATTAACTCTGCCTAATTGGGAGTTTTTGGTTCTTTCCTTGTTCGATCTTTCATACTACGAGACATTTTCTTTTCCATAACTTGAACTCAATTTGTATCATCAAGGACTGAGACATGAATCAAATAAAATATAATGTCACTGTCTGAAAGACAGACTGGTGTCACATAATAGTTGCGTAAACCCTACCTTATGTAGGTTTTCAGACAACTTCTAGGGTGTCAATATACAAGTATTTACAGACTTACAGCTGGGTATCTCGAATTCCGAAATTCTTACCTAATTTAAGCTTAAATGACTGGAGTAAATAAGCACCGCTGAACAGATAATCGTCAATGTGGAAGTCTATTTTGAGGTTAAAGACAAATCGTACTATAAAAATGGTATCGCCTTTGAAGGCAACTATATTAAAAAATACAATCAAATTTTATCAAATAATTTTTTTCTCTGTTAGTAGCCTGCGAACTTTGCAGCCTAACTGTAAATTCAATGTACGGTTATCTTTTATCTATAAAACACTTTCGTTTGTTATATTTCTGAAATCATTTCTCAGAGCATATCATGCTATGTAATATTAAACTTTTTCAAGAAAAAGGTTACACTAATTACTTACATAAAAGATTATGGCGGATGGTAATAAACTTGCCAGATTTGGCAATCCAAATCGATATATGAAGTACACTTGTATAATCTCAAATGATGTATTCAGTATCAGGAAAGTTGTGTTGAAAGCCTTCCACTCCCATAATCTAACTAGCATTAAGAATTTGAACATATCTTCTGAAACAGCGAATAAAAAAATTGAAATAAGTACTTTCGAAAGCTTGGACTGTGTGAACAAAGCATTGTGACAGACATTGCTTCACAGAAGTTGACAACACACGCCTATCAAATTCAAGCCACTGGTTTCAGTGCCGGTGCACTAAAAGTGACAAATTTTGCTACCACCAGCATTGAAATCATCAACAATTGTGAATGATATAGGTCAATATTGATGTAGGTAATATTGAATTATTCTTTGTGTAAATTCGAAAAAAGCTACTATATTTCCAAAATGGATGAGCCACCATTTCTTTGATTACTTGAAAGTTGATTTCTGCAATGAAAGTCGAAACTGGAACCTCTGGCATAGAAAGAATCCAAAACAAGCAGTATTCCTAATCATCAGAAATGCAATACTCTTTTTGACGTGCGTTTCACCAACAAGTTAGAGAAAAACTTCTTCTGAAGTCGGGAATATTGCTTGTTTTTGATTGTTTCATGTATATCACATGATTTCATGGGCAGTTACTAGTTAGCATGATGAGTTGGCGTGGGGACTGCTTGGAAAAATTGAGGAGATTCTTCAAAGACAGAATTGAGTTATATGTCAAGGTGACACTTGTTGCAGAACGAGCTGAACGTATGTTACGCCACTCTTTGTGCATCTATGAAGNGTTTTCAAAGCTGATGATCTTTTGGCATGTTCATCTACAAAATATATTGTTCATTTGGATTTCATTAACTCTTTCTAATTGGGAGTTTTTAGTTCTGTCCTTGTTCGTTCTTTCATACTACGAGACATTTTCATTTCTAAGTCATTTAGATAATCTATAATTAATTATACCGAAATTGATATTCTCGATATTTTAGGAAATAATTGATTTTCCATAACTTGAACTCAATTTGTATCATCAAGGACTGAGACATGAATCAAATAAAATATAATGTCACTGTCTGAAAGACAGACTGGGGTCAATATTCGTTATATGTCATGATGTGATGTGACAATAATTTCTTATATGAGAAAATAAATAATGGATGCAAATATAAATGTCACACACATCAAGACTTATCAAATTATATCCTGTAAGGATACATTTTTCGCTGATGAAAGAAACAAATTCAAACGGATCTTGAAATAACTGAATTTATTTTCAATTCAAGTAACTTTTCATTTGAAGGAAATTATTATGAACAGATCTTAGGTATACCAATACTTGCACAATAAGTTTTTATGAAGTACCTTCCCAAAGTTCCATTTTTTTAAAAAAATGTTGATGATGTCATTTGTGTTGTCCCGAAAGACAAATCACAAGAAATTTTCGAAAAGGTAAACAGTTATGACCCCAAATTACAATTCACTATATGTAGAACTGAAAGATAATAATACATTTCAATTGAAGGGGTTATATTTTTTAGGAGTGATTAGGAGTAGGTCTTCTAGATTTGTAGGCTTAGTAGAGTATACTTTCAATTTCAGGTGTCCCCACAGAAAGGAGGTCAGGTGATCAACGCATTGGAATATGCTCGTCCAAAAACTGTCTCATCTGAACATCAAAATGTAGGAGTGCATTATCCTGCTGGAATGTTATTTCATTTTCTACTAAATTGTCATCATTTTCTAAAATATGTGTAATCATAGGATCTAAACATTCTTGTAATAGATTTAGGTATGTGTCTCCAATGAGATTATCTTCAATGAAGAACGGTCCATCATTATGATTACCAAGAGTGCCGGCCCAGACATCAACTTTTTGTGGAGTTTGTGAATGTGTTTCCATGACCAAATGGGGATTCACTTCGCTCCAGTAACGACAATTATATCTATTCACTTCACTATTCAACATGAAAGAACTTTCGTCTGAAAAACATGTATTGTATAATAGGTTTGGGTTACCTATTCGTCAATTTCTCACTGAACACCTCACACAACTGAAGTTGACGATCAGGATGATCATCGTTTAATTCCAAAGGATGAAATTTGTAGTCTTTCAAAATCTGAAAATCACTAGTAGCTGATACACTAGACGCTCTAGCTACTTGTCTGATAGATTGTCGATTATCCATTTATTTGTACATGTCCTTAAACTGCAACTTCAACTGCGTCATTTTTGACAGGACAGGATACTTCATGTTTTCTGTTGTGAACAAAAGTGGAATTTGAAACTTATCCATTAACTGTTTGACGTATTGATGGCTCACGTTGTGGTCTGGATGATTCGTATTATAAATTTTTGCAGCAGCTTTAGCACATTCATTATTTCGATAATAGGTTGCAACAATTTCTATTCTTTCTAGGAAAGGCTATTTTCCTGCACATGACAGCACATTGTTGAATTTAACAAAATCTTTTGAGTTACTGTACGCGTCACAATTGAAATCACCCACAAGTGTAAATCGAATATTTGGTTTGAACATAAACTCAATATAACATTTTTCTTTATATAATACATACCTTCTTATCCATAGTATTCGTCGAATGCAAGAATGAAGTCTATCCTCTATAATTTTTTGGTATTCCATATTGTCATTCAGTGTAATATTCGGTTCAAATCCATCACAAAGGTGATTTATTGTATCAGATACTAACTTCTGTTGTACCGTGACGTGAGAAATAATGTAAGCAACATTTAAAGAGACTGATGTTATGTAGAAGCCAACGACAAATGCATTACAAAAATACAAGATCTTTATAAATGTTACCAACTCTGGAAAATATTCATGAAAAATCCAGATGAAATAATGATCCTCTACATGAGTAAATACCGTTTGAAGTATGTAATAACAATTTATTGATGTTAAGACTGTAAATAAACCTTTAAATATTTTCCCATATCGTATCACTTCTTTCACTTCTTTATTCGCAGATTCTCTTATATCTTCAGTGAAACACAAGGCATTCCGAAATATTTCGAATAGCTCAGCGTACTGGGTTTTTCTAGTGATGTAAGGTAAGTTACAACACAACATCTAGAAAATAGATTAAAGAAATATTATATTCTCTATAGTAAGTAAAGTATCCATTGCAAATTCTTCAACATTGTTTTGAACAGATTAACTGAATGATTTCTTTATAGCCGTATAGTGAATGTGAAAGAAGAAAGAACATTCCGAATTACAACTAATTGTAGGTCAAAACTCCTTTCGATCGTGTTGGTAACAAAAACATTAGAACATTAGACCATGTTTCTTGAATTCATCAACTCATTTCAATTTTTTATATCTCCACTACTGAATAAAATCACATCTATTAAAGTGTTAACAGATATTAAATGTCAGATAAGATAAATACAGTTTAAGAAATATTAGGGGAATAGGAGAGAAATATTAGGATGAGTTATTTGTAAGAAAATGAAAAATATAAAAAAAGCCGTAGTGTATGAAATGTCTGAGAATGCTGCTTCAAAAGAAATTATTGTCACTTGACATGAAAACCCTGATTAATCACCTCAACAAAAATGGATTCTACACAGTTGCATATGCAGATGACATAGTTATCTTGCAGACCGGCAAATTTGTGAACACAATGTGCGATAGGGCGCAGGATGGGCTCAAATTAATAGAAACATGGAGTAAGAAACACTCACTGTCGATCAATCCCAAGAAGACTCAGATGGTCCTTTTCACCAGGAAAAGGGGGCCTAAAACCTCCCGAAATCCTCAAAAGCAAACTAAACTTCTCTGAAGAGGTGAAATACCTTGGTACTATCTTCGACAGGAAGCTAACATGGAACTCTCACCTACATAGTAGAGCAAAAAGAGCATATGTGGCTTATGAGCAATGTCGGAGGACAGAGGGACGTGCATAGAGTCTTTCACCCCGTGTGGTCACCTGATCTACACTGCAATATTAAGACCTATGTTAACGTACGGAGCCATTGCATGGGGACTAGAAGTTCTATAAGCAACAGCCATCAAAAAATTATATCAAATACAGCGACTGACTTGTTTAAACATCACAAGAGCCATGAGAACAACACCAATCACGGCAATGGAATTAATTACGGGTCTGACCCCTCTGGACCTGTACGTTAAGGAGGTTGCGTTAATGGCCATGGCACGATTGCGCACGGCTGGTGTAAACCTCGAAGAAGAAATGGGTCAATTGAGGCTGGGCCTATGGCGGAAAGCTCTTACTGCGCAACCTCTGCTGCAGGCAACCAGTGATGCAATTGAACCCAGGTTTGTGTTTAATAAACCCTACAAAATACAAATAAAACAGAACACAGAGTCAGATGCTACAAATGCAATACACATATATACAGACGGCTCAAAAACTAAAGAAGGCTCAGGATGTGGAGTGTACTCCGGATCACTAAGCCTAAGGATCAAGTGGGGAATGGGAAAAAATACCAGCGTGGTCCAAACAGAACTGGCTGGTATCTCAATCGCCACAAAAGAAATAACCAGGAAAGAAATGTCTGGCAAAAACATAACAATTTGCACTGATAGCAGTATTAGTCATGAACAGACAACGTATAACCTCAGGGCTAGTATAAGAGTGTCACCAAGATTCAGTCAAAGCCTCGGTAGATAATACCATTATCCTGAAGTGGGGAAAAGAGCACGACAGGAGTAAAGGTAATCGCATTGTCGACTCTTTAGCCAAAGAAGCAGCTGGACTGAGAATTTCAGGTCCCAGTGGAACCTACGGCCTGATGACTTCGACAATTGTGGAACTAGCCAAATGTTACACCCATGCTCAATCCTCAAGGAGGTGGGATGTGATGTTCGGCGAGTCTTGGCCTACACTTGCCGATATAAAGGAGATGTCTCCCAGTGACCTGTCCACCTTCCTGGAAAGGACAGGATGGACGATGACCTAGTAAAATAACTCCTTGGGAAGATGCAAAATGGGTCACATGTGAACTGAGTGCTGTGGGCTTACACTCACCCTCCTTACTCTACAGATACAGATACAGATACAGATACAGATACAGATACAGAAAGAATAACATGTGCTATAACAATTATTATTATCAATAATTCAAATTAATAGATACGATGACATCTCCCCTCAAAATACGCCATCTATGGGATCCACAGAGAACTGAATCCTCGAATGTCAAGTTGAACGAGGCTCCCCAATGCGATCAGTTGCAAAGCCAAGCTTCGACATCGACTGCCGAACGAGATGCGTATCTGTCTTTAACTGCGAGGCAACAAGATGGAAACAGAGCCCAAAACAAATCATTTGTGATCCAACACCAGACAGCGCTGTTTCAACCTACCATAATTTCATCAGTGGTACCAGTCTGAATATATATTTTTCAAGAATTGACTCTTCTTTCGATTCCATAGATGTTGGCTCCGTGAGGAAAGTTGTCATCGCTGTTTACTACTTAAGCTCGTCCTTTGGGGACACTTGAGTTCCAACATTGTACCCTTGTTTCATCCTAGTATCACTGATGGGACGAGACCCATAGTAGGGCTAGTGTTGGATCTCGAATGTTTTTTTGGTTCTGGTTTCATATATGCCTTCGCAACTTCTGTGATTGGCATACTAAATAATTTGTCTGCAACAATTATCAAGCAGCTCTTTCTATTATCGTTAATATACTTGATATAGTTAGTTTGGAGAAAACGGATAAAAAGGAATTTCGTGTGTTGATGAAGCATTGCCTTTTGACGAAAAAAATACTGTTGAAGCCTAGGTTTGTCTTGATGAATATTAATCGGAATTTGCAACAGAAAAGTCACCCGTTGGGAAGTGGTTTGCTTAGCTTGAACGGGGTGAAGTAAGCACCGAGGACGATGCACACAGTGGACTCCCCAAAGGGTCTGTTACCGATGAAAACATGAAAGAAGTCCACAAAATAATTTTGGATGACCGCAAAGTGAAGTTGATCGAGATAGCCAAGGCTCTGTAGACATCAAAGAAACGTGTTGAATGAATATCTGGGTATGCGAAAGTTCTGTTAAAAGAGGTTGCCCCGCGAGCTCACAATCAACGAAAAACAACAACGAATTGATGATTCTGAGCAGTGTTCGAAGCTGTTCCACCATAAAACCACGAATTTATGCGTCGATACGTGACAATGGATGAACCACGGTTTCATAATTTCACACAAACTCAAGAGCGTTCAAAGATGCAACAGTTGGCTGACAAGGTTATGGTATCAGTATTTCGGGATGCGCATGGTATAATATTCACAGATTATCTTGAAAAAGAAAAAACTTTCAACAGCGACTATTACATAGCGTTATTGAAGCGTTTGAAGGATGAAATCGTGAAAAAACGGACCCATTTGAAAAAAAAAGAAAGTGCTTTTATATCAAGACAATACACAGTGTCACAAATCAATGAAAACGATGGTAAAATTGTGTAATACCTAGAAAAAGCTATGTTCGTTAGTATATATTCTAACTTCTGGAATAGATTTCTTCTGATTCAGAATTTTAAACGCCGGTCCTGTGTCATATACAATGTGACACCTCCGGCCAGACCGTGAGAGTGTTTATATAAAAATGTATCTCCGTGTTTTTGACCAGATGCAAGAAAGATCAAGTCCTCAGTATAAAAAAAATCATTGAATTCTTTATGGTGACAACGGTGGTATAAGCATGATATTTATAAAGAGTACTTCGAATGAGAGCACTTTATAAACACCCCTTGTATACGGATTCAATGATCAGCTATTACAATTGCATGAATTGGGCTTAGAGTTGCTCTCGCGTTCACCGTATTCTAGACACCCGGCGATTTTCTTTTGTTCTCAGACCTCAAGAGAATGCTCGCTGGAAAGAAATTAGTCCAGTCATTATAATAAGTTCACCTCGGAATTCGAGATACCCAGCTGTAAGTCTGTAAATACTCGTATATTGACAATGCCGATGTTGGAGGAAGACAAGATAGTTGTACTTGCTTCTTGTTTCGGGAATTTTTGACAAAGGTTAAATATATGTACTTATCAATGCAATCTACTTTTTTCGACCAAAATTGCACCTTTTCTTTCCAAATAATAATCACTAAAAACTCTTATAGTAGACGCTTGTAATGAATACGTATATTCATTGGAACAGAACGTTCAACACTAAAAGAAGCAGGCACACGAACGACGCCACATGTACAATAGAATAGGTAGCCAGATGTTATATTCAAGGCCATACGGGTAAAGGGGATTTTCGAAGGGACTGACGGTCCTTTAAATGTATATTTTTTGAATATAATATATGGTATACACATAAAAGAGATACAAACAGGCATTTTTACTTGGTTAAGTACCTGAATGTGTATATACGTGGCTAATGTGTGCATATTACATAGAACGTGACTTTTATAATTGCAATTTTTCAGGAATGATGATACTTACAAAAAAATCATAGATACCATTTACGTAGAGAATTTTGAGATCTACAACTTTGGTCTGAAGTATTTTGTTGATAAAACTTATGGTTTTCAATAAAAACTCAAAAAACCTGAATAATTGTTGAAGCGCTCATGGGACAAATTGAGACTTTCAGATTTTTATTTTTTATGGTAAAATGAAGGTCTTCACCGAAAGTTACCTCTGTCGCAATTTTCGTCAATTCAATATTGTTTAATGACCGGACTATCAAGAAAACCCCACAAGAAAAAGTCTAACGAGGTCAACTCGCACTATTCTTTTCTCATCTCATCTTTTTATCGACTTCATAAATTTGTTATCTAGTTTTGGACTCAGTTCGAAGATGGAGTGGCCTACCCGATTAGGTGATAACTCCTTCAGTATCATTGACCACATTTTCACTAATATTCCATATGTATATATGTGTTTCAGATAATTATGTCTCAGATCATAGAATTATACTCCTTGAAACTAACCTGATTGAAAAACCAGCTCAATCTCAAAAAAGTAGTTTCAAAACGTCGTTCAATTCAAATAAACAAACAGATTTTTTGTCAGCAGTGATAAATAGTATAACAAACACACTCTTCTACAACTATGAAAAATATTTTCTTAGTAGATGAAAGTGAGATTGTGAATGATCCTCAAAGAATATCCTGCCTTCTCAATGATTATTTCATCAGTACCCCTATGAAGATAATTGGGGAGATTAAAAATAATAACTCATCCAATAATCACATCAATCATCTTAGGTTAGGTTAGGTCCAAAGGGAGTGGGTTTATTCGACCCTCCACCGCAACCCGCAAGGGTTTATTGTGGCTCACACCTATTCACATCCGGCCAAATAAACCCAGCTTCTTAACGAAGCCGATTAGTTTGTATGGTGAGTGGTCTTTCAGGTCAGATGGTAAGAGTATGGCTCTGCCGAACTCTAAAGACCTGATTTGGTCCCCAGCGGGGCAGGCACAAAGTATATGCTCTGTTAATGAGGTAGTCGGATAGTCAAGTTGAAAGATTCACACCTTGATACCCACGACAACCTTCCCATATGAGGGTCAGCTACACCTGACGATGCCTAAGATTCAGCCGTGCAGGGCTTATTTGCCTCTGGTTTTGGTGAATCATCACTTAAGAGCAAACATTTGTTAACCTGCTCATAGGGGGTTTGTTCCCCCACATGAGACAGATTCTGCGTACGCCGCTCAAGAATTTATTGTAAGGCGGTTTTATAAGGTACCCCGCTCTTGAGGAGACGACTCAGTCGTTTCCTGGCTGCACCACCAAACCTTTTTTTAAGGTTCAGTTGTTGGATCAGGAGTTGAGGAGTTGATAAGCTCTCGCTCCTGAACTAAATTTACAGGGAGGTCAGTTGAAGTCGTAAGCTCGACATCCATCTCCTCTGGAGACTCAGCATCAGAAAGAATTTTTAAGTTTACTTTGTCCATAAAAGTCCCACGAGTAGCTAGGGAAAGATGGTCAATCACGACAGAGCCCCGCATTGTCGTTACAAGGCGATGCTACGACGAGAGGGCACCCGGTATCTCGAAGGTTCCGTAGAGACAGCTGATAGGCTCAGTATCATTCATCCTTTCGGCACGGATACACATACCTTAGTGTTATTTCTGGGGATTGGTGTTACTATGTAACAAATAAAATACTTTCCCCAATCGATAATATTATATATATTACGAAAATAATGTGAACAACAACTGAAAAATAATGTGCTTTTAAAATACAAGAAACCAACAGACATTATAAAACCCTTCATAAGAAGTACATAAAAACAAAGCGATGTGTAGTACCTACAGTCAGGGAAGTAGATATTTCGGAAACGAAATACACTACACTCTTCCTTTCTAAATAAAGAATATTTTAGATAATTCAAAATCATAATCAACAACAAATTTATTCGGTAATGAACCTAATTACCTATAAGTTAATCTTTCCGGAGGCTTGACATTACTTTTTGGTCTCTCCGTATTTGTAATAGATTCACCTCCATGGTCGAATGTTTTCGGAATCGAGACAGAACTGATTCCTTGAAATTCTTCAGATGAACTCGAGCAGTTTAGTTCAACGGTTTCAGATTTTTCTCCCTTTTGTTCTGCACTCTCATTTTCAGCGATAGGTAAACGACATTTAACATTTAATTTGAAGATCTGATAAGTATGACGTTTCCATATACGATTAATAGCAGGTACAGAAACTATATAAGTACATTTGCCTATAATTTTTTATGATCGCAGGTATCCATGTAACTTTGTTGAACGATAATCTTTTACAATAACGTGTTCATTAACGTTAAAGGTCGGTCTTTGCTTCCTTCCAAAATTTTCAATTTGTTTTGCTTGTTTTTGGAGAACTTTTTCCCTGATTTCGCCTTCGCTGGGATGCCATTCAGTTAGGGAATAACAGAACCACAAGTGATTCTGTCATTCCCGTATCCAGCGGGGCTACGTGAAAACAGGCATCTGATGACCGGTTTGCTCAACCCCCCCATCCCAAGCCAATGCACTCGTCGAAAACAGCATGCACAGTGGTTCAGGCAGTGAAAGATGACCATGGACAGTCAACCCGCCATCAATCATCTTACTAAAGTTTATAACTCTATATTTCTTGAGCCTTCTATAGATAATGAACTGTTATCTCTCCTAACGAATAAACTTAAGAATAAAAGTTCTTCTGGACCCGATAAAATCCCAATGTTCTTGATCAGAAAAAGTTTGCAATACATTATTTATCCTTTGACTTACTTAGTCAATCTGTCCTTCAGTACAGTAGTGTATCTCAAAAAATTAAAGCCGGAAAAGTTGTACCCGTTCATAAAAAATCGGATCCATATCTTTCAGAGAACTATAGGTCCATCACTGTTCCATCTAGTTTCTCAAAAATATTTGAATATGTATGCCTACATCGTTTACTACATTTCATTGAAAGGCATAACAATATCTCCCCGATTCAACATGGTTTTCGATCCAATTAATATGTCCACTATTACTGCTGTGACAGTTTTTTACTCAAAAATCTTGGAGTACATCGAGACTGATGAATGCCGTGCTGGAATATTTTGTGATACAGGAGTCAATTTGTTTCGGAAGAGGAAGATTAGAGAGGAAGATTAAAAACTTCCTCCTCTTTGAAGATGATCACTTGGTGATCGAAACACGTGTCGAGGTGTTAAAAATAACGATTTGGTGTTGGGAAAAAACTCCAGTAATATTAATTCATTGGAAGTTTGATAGACGTAGACTCTGCTGTTAACATTGAGAATGTTACATTCGAACTATCGGAGCAGTAGAATTGCTTCTGTTGGATTCATTCTACGCCTGAAGTTGCTATATCATCTTTCAGTTCAGTCAGGATATGACCAACTGAAACATGTTCTATTATGTTTTCAGGTCCAGTGGCATCCCAAGTCTCACCCAGATGAACTATTGAATTTGTGCAAACAGTCTGGTGTGCTACTTCAAGCATGGGGTTCATTAGGAGGAACGGGCCACGGAGATTTATTATTGGATGATCCTGAGGTTAAGAAAATCTCGGAGAAATTAGGGAAAACTCCAGCTCAGGTAGAAAATACTCCTTCATTTTCAAATATTCAAATACTAGAATGAATAACGCGTGGTTTCAAATATACCCGGGTTTTTCTTCTATTTCTTCTTATTTCTTTCGGGTGGAATTGGGTTTGAAACACCTTGGTATACAGGGTGTTTCAAATTCGATCCTCACCGTTGGGATCTCGAAAAGTGTTAGAGATACGGATATGGTTAAATTGGGGAAAAGTTGCGCATATACCTTTCTAACAATATTCCGTTGAGAAAGTTCTGAAATTCCGAGTATATCCTATATGAAAATGGAACTTTGAACAAATAACAATAATTTACTGAAATGTAAAGACGAAAGTAAATCACAGCAAATACTCAAAATGCTGGCCTTGTTCATGATAACACAACTGTGCCCTTCTTCGAATATTATTCACTGCACTGTAAGTCTGGAGACCTTGCTGGCCACCTCACCAGCCCATTATTTTCTATTCATTTATCACCAAACCTTTCAGTCAGGTAAGCACATAGTCGCCTGGTAGTGTGCGGTGGAGCACCATCATGTTGAAACCAGATGTTGTTATAGTTAGCCAAAGGTAGATCATCCAAATAGTCTTCGAAAATCGACATCAAAAACTGGTAATAGGTTTCTCCATTCAGAATTCCGTCAGATAAATGAGGACCCAAAATTCTATCTTTGTAAATTCCTGCTCATACGTTAATAGTAAATCGCACTTGAGGTCGAATTTTTTGGAACTGCCTGGGGTTGTTCATGTTCCAAATGTGTCCTTTAATTTGGTTGAATATCCCACAATTCGTAAAAGTACTTTTATCTGTCCAAATTACATTTTCCGGGAAAACAGGAAAATCAGGTCTTTTTATTAGCCAATTACAAAATTCTAATCGCCTTTTTTTGAGATGTCTACAAGCACTTGTATGACAAATATTCATTTCGGAGGAAATTTGACGTGTAAATTTTCCCGGATCCATGTTTATCTGCAAATTATTAATTTTTATTGAAAAAGACACAATGTCTAATTTACCACATACATACTTCATTTATCAAATTTTCTTCAGTTTTCTGGTCCATTCTGTCTCCGTATTTTTTCCTCGGCTTGAACGTAATTCGATGTGGTTGTCGTCTTTCGGGATACAAGTTGAAATACATTTCCGATGTACTAACACTGTTTATATCGTATTTGTAATACATTTATATTATATTTCTTTTTTCTTCATTCGTGAAAGCCATTTTTCGCCAAAAATTCAATGACTTGTACAATATCAAAATGTCATCGAGTGTAACAAATTGAAAGTCAAATTTAGGAACATGTAAGTCAAGCCTATTATGATAAGAATATATTTTCAATATCTTCAATTTTTCGAGAAAGAATGATAACTTATGATACATCATTGATAAGGTGAAATTTGGTTCTATTAAAAACAGAAAGAATCCAATGTAGCCCCACAAGAAAAAATAAATTTGAAGATGCTGGTCGAAAGACGAAACATCGGATAGCAAATCTGAAAACACCATTATGTAAGAGGGAAAAAGTGGCAATGTGAAAGTGCAATTTATTTTCTAATCCTTCAAAAAATAAAGACAGAAAAAAATAAAAACCATCTTCCGAAATTTCTGTTTTTTTCGGATATCTCCGGATATACACGGAATTTCAGAACTTCCTCATAATGTTGTTAGTCAGGTAAATGCAGAACTTTTTCCCAATTTAACCATCTTCGTATATCTCATAGTTTCCGAGATCCCAATGGTGGGTATCGAATTTGAAACACCCTTCATATCTTGTACATGTGATTTTGAAAATTATTATTCATTGAATATTTTCAATCATTTTAAGGTTCTTCTGAAGTGGGCGCTCCAGCAGAACCTTGGCATTATTCCTAAGGCAAGTTCCAAGAACCACATCGAGGATAATATGAATTTAGACTTCAGTATCCCAGAGGAAGATATGAATACTTTGAACAACATGAAACAAACATCTGATATATGGGAACGCCTCAGTGTTATCTAAATTATTTAGCACTACCAGACAATCAACTGAATTAAAAATTTTTGTTCGATTTTTGTTCAATGAATATTTTGTTAAAACCAATGCATTTGAATTAAATGAATGTTATCGATCAATTTTACAGAATTACTTGAATTTTCGTTTAGGTGGGAATACCAGAAGGTATCTAGAGGACCATCTGGGCGTTTCATAAATTGAAATCTAAATACGATAGGTTGCCTTTTGTGTTTCGGGATTTGGCAATCCAAGTGAAGCAATATGGCAACTGACAGCTATTGTAAAGTTGGACATTTTTGAGCTTATACGTACTTTTTGACATAAGCGCACCATTTGTGTTGTTTACAGTAACTGAAAAGATTCATTTTCGTGCGATTATTTTTTACAACGTTCGACTTGGATTAACTCAGCAACAGTGCATGAATGAATTCAATTCATTTTTGGCGCTGAAGCTCCATCAAGGACCAGTGTTTATCGATGGTATGGTGAGTTTAATTGTGGTCGTAGTTCACTCACAAAATCATTTGTTGTTTCGAAAACCATTGATGCTGTGCGCGAACTGACATTGCAAGATCGTCATGTGACCCATCGTGAGATTGAGACAACCTTAGGCATTAGTGGGATCAGCATACATTCAATATTACATAAACATTTGACTGTCAAAATCATTTGTTCGCGTTGGATCCCACACAATTTGTCAATCGCTCAAAAAAAGGATCGTGTCGATTGGTCGAAGGAAATGCTCAAAAATAAGATCGCGGTGTTTCGAAACACGTCTATGACATCATGACAGATGATGAATCGTGGATTTACGCGTATGAGCCCGAAAGTAAACAGCAATCGACTGTAGGTATGGGTGTTCCATGAAGAGCCAAATCAAACAAAAGTTTTTCGCGCACGAAGCACTTCCAAGCAAATGGTCGACTGTTTTTTCGGAAAAAATGGACATGTCGCAACCGTACCACTAGAACAACGAACAGTCAATTCCGAGTGGCACAAAACCATTTGTTTGCCAGTTGTCTTTCAAAAAATCAGGAAAACCAACCACCGAAGACGGATCACTCTTCATCACGACAATGCGAGCACACATCGGCTCAAACAACTGCATTTTTGAGCACCCAAAACATCGATTTGATGAGTCATCCGCCGTATAGTACTGACTTGGCACAGAATGACTTCTTTTTATTCCCGCACGTAAAAACAAACTGAGAGGTCAACGTTTTTCGACACCTGAAGAAGCGGTTGCTGAATTCAGAATGCATATTTTGGAGATACCTCAATCAGAGTGGCAAAAGTGCTTCGACAATTGGTTCAAACACAGGCAAAAGCGAATAGATCTTCATGGGGAATATTTTGAAAAACAATAAAGTGATTTTTGATGATTAATATTTGTTTTTGTTCTCTAATTCTCAAATATAAAAGGCAACCCTCGTATAAATGGGTGGGTACTCAAAAGGCGTACTCTCTTATGATAAACAAACTTCTTCAACGAATGTTTGTTAATCAGGCTTCTTTCATCGCACATTAAAAGTTATTACTCCAGCAGATTTTGTTCATTATACCACTTCAGGTTCTTCTTATTGGAAAATCATATGATTCATAAATATACGTATTTTATTTCATAACGGGTTAATTTTTCGACCGGATCGAATGCTTTCTCACAAAATTAAACTTTTTCTAGCCTAATGATCAAAGTATTTCAAAGTCTGAAACTGAATTGAATTCTTTTTGGAAACAAAGTGGCATCATTAGACTAATTTCAATATTTATTCAGTTACACAGTTGCATTCAATTCTCTTGTTAGTTTGTACTTATTCAACTTTAATTTCTTATCCAATTCGAGCGTATCATAATAGACGCATGAAATAGCTCAGTTTCTATAACGTTTGAATATATTGAAGTTTATCTTCAATAATCACAAGTCTTCATGTTGAAAACACTCAATTTATTTCGAATTCAATATAATTTTTGAACCCTACATTTGAGTTTTCATCCTATAGCTGTATCAGATGATATATTATGATCTATTATATAAATAAAACAGTCACAAAAACGTGTGTTCATGCTTTTTGCATTGTTGGATTTAACATTTGAAAAATCAGAAGAAACAACAGTACGTTTGCAGACTGATACAACTACCAATGTCTCTACTCATTTCCACTCGTCACACCGTGAGGTGAGAGCTCATTGGATTCGAACATCGTGTATTCTTAGTAGACGCGATAAACCAAGAATGGAAGTCTTCTGCATTTGTCCTGCCAAGATTTTTGCCTTACTGTGGCAAACCGATATGACCTTGTGATTCGAGAGTAGAGAGGGACTGATTCCACCAAGGACTCCAACAACCAGAACAACTTAAACTCAGTGGTCTGAATAGAGTCTGCTGACTGCTGAGCTCGAAGAGAAGATCTTGATATTTCATCCGTTATTATTTGTCTTTTCACCTCTCCGGAGCTAAAAACTCATCGACGAATACCGTCCGATTTTATGGTCGATGTGCCAGAATCATCCAATAATGATCATTCCCCACACTATGGGGTAAGTGATCTTTGGGTCCGAGAATCATGTGGCCCAAGCAAGCGTAGTGAGGTAAGAATGACAACCTTCTGCATTTGTCCGGCTGAGATTTTACCTTGTGCAGTAGGCCGGCATGATCTTGATATTGAAGAGTGGTGACAGCACCATTTCATCAAGGACCCCGATAATCAAAACAACCCTTTCGACAGAGTGGTTTTCGAAGAGAAAATCTCGATATTGTATCTGTTTTTCCTTATCTTTTCGAAGATATTCGTCTCGCCAGCTCCTGGCTAGAAGTGCCAGAATCGTCCAATAATGATCATTCTCCAAACCATGGGATGGTTGACATTGAGTTCCAGAATTGTGTGCTCCAAGCAGACGCAATGAGCCAAGAATGACGACCTTCTGCATTTGTCCGGCCAAGATTTCTGCCTTACTGTGGCAAATCGATATGGCCTTGTAATTCGAGAGTAGAGAGGGCATCATTACACCAAGAACTCCAATAACCAGAACAACTCAAACTGAGTGGTCTGGATAGAGTCTGCTGAGCTCGATGAGACGATCCTGATATTTCATCCGTTTATCTTTGTCTTTTAAGAAAAATATTCACCTTTTCCGGAGCTGAAAAGTCATCGACGAATACCGTTCAATTCTATGGTCGATATTTATTATTATTTTTTTTGTTGCGCTGGTCGGGCCCTAGTTGGATGATATTCGTCTAGCCAGGAGCTGAAGTGACGGGAGGGTGCTAGAACCGTCCAATAATGATCATTCCCCATACAATGGAATAAGTGACATTGAGTTCCAGAATAATGTGCTCCAAGCAGACGCAGCTAGGGATGACATCATTCCACCAAGAACTCGAATAATCAGTACAACCATTTCAGATAGTCTGAATAGAGTTTGTGAAGTTCTAAGAAAAAAAATCGATATTTAATCAGCTTTTCACCCTCGTTTTGTAAAATATTCATCTCAGCCGTAGCTGAAAACTTCATCACGAATATTATCTTGCTCTGATGGTTGAGAATAGTTACATCAGGGTTATAAACTGGTATCAGCCTAGGAATTGGAAATGAATAGTTTCAATAAAACCGGCACTTCTCATTCCCCACAATGGATTCTATATCTTCCAGTGTCTCGTCAATACCGTGAAAGTGCTGTAGGTAGTAATTGAGAACTCTTGAGGCCGCGTCATGACGGTGTGTATAGTGGATATGCTGACAGTATTGGGGTTTCAGGCGACTGACGTAACACTACAGGCATCACGCGACTGCCATTGACAAGAATGACTTCTCTTCAAAAGAAGTAACGCCCACGTCAAAAAGAGATGAAAAAAAACACTAATATTGTCTCGCTGTTAATATTCAGAACCCACTTAGTCAAAAAACGAATTCGAGATCTAAGTCGAAATTTCTGAATCATAGTCGAAATTCCGAGTTTGAAGCCAGAGATTATAGTCGGAATTTTGAGTCGTAAAGTGTGAATTTTCAAGAAACATATGATAAAAATATTTGGCTCTTCTGCGCTTTCGTGAAAAAAATATTATTAGTACAAATTATAAACGATATGGCCTTGTAATTCGAGAGTAGAGAGGGCATCATTACACCAAGAACTCCAATAACCAGAACAACTCAAACTGAGTGGTCTGGATAGAGTCTGCTGAGCTCGATGAGATGATCTTGATATTTCATTCGCTTATCTTTGTCTTTTAAGAAAGATATTCACCTTTCCCGGAGCTGAAAAGTCATCGACGAATACCGTTCAATTCTATGGTCGATATTTATCATTATTATTTTTTTAAGATTGCGCTGGTTGGGCCCTAGTTGGACGATATTCGTCTAGCCAGGAGCTGGAGTGATGGGAGGGCGCTAGAATCGTCCAATAATGATCATTCCCCATACAATGGAATAAGTGACATTGAGTTCCTGAATCATGTGCTCCAAGCAGACGCAGTGAGCTAAGGATGACGGCCTTTTGTCTCAGTACGGCAAGTCGACATGATCATGAGATCCGAGAGTAGAGAAGACATCACTCCACCAAGAACTCGAATAATCAGAACAACCATTTCAGATAGTCTGAATAGAGTCTGTTGAAGTTCTAAGAAAAAAACTCGATATTTATTCGGCTTTTCACCCTCGTTTTGTAAAATATTTATTTCAGCCGTAGCTGAAAACTCCATCACGAATATTGTCTTGCTCTGATGGTTGAGAATAGTTACATCAGGGTTATAAACTGGTATCAGCATGGGAGTTGGAAATGAATTGTTTCATTCCCCACAACGGATTCTATATCTTCCAGTGTCTCGTCAATACCGTGAAAGTGCTGTAGGTAGGTAGTAATTGAGAACTCTTGAGGCCGCGTCATGACGGTGTGTATAGTGGACATGCTGGCAGTATTGGGGTTTCAGGCGATTGACGTCAACACTACAGGCATTACGCGACTGCCATTGACAAGACTGGCTTCTCTTCAAAAGAAGTAACGCCAACGTCAAAACGAGACGAAAAACACAAACACTAATATTGTCTCGCTGTTAATATTCAGCACCCACTTAGTCAAAAAACGAACTCGAGATCAAAGTCGAAATTTCTGAATCATAGTCAAAATTCCGAGTTTGAAGCCAGAATTTCGAGATTATAGTCGGAATTGTGAGTCGTAAAGTGTGAATTTTCAAGAAACATATGATAAAAATATTTGGCTCTTCTGCGCTTTCGTGAAAAAAATATTATTAGTACAAATTATAATAATATTAGTGACTGAGGCCAAACACTTGCCTCCCAAGTTTCACCAAAACCAACAGAAAGAACAATTGGCGCATGGTTCACAGATACAGTGGCTCACCTTTCAGTGTATCAACATCGGCACTGGCATTACATTCGGTTTCGCAGTTTGAACGATTCTATGACGGTTCAAAATAGTTGCACAGCTGATTATTGAAAGTGGATTCGCGCAAAACTTCCCTAGGCTGAACTGTGCGACTGTTTTTGACTGTTCGAGGAATTTTGGCGGTCGGTAGCCGGTCGGTTCGACTTGGGTGCTTTGTTCACTCATTCGAATTGACTGCCGTGTTGGTCGGTGGTTCAAGCCCCAGGCTGAACGATCGATTTTCACTTGCAATCGTCCAACCCGTGTTAGGAATCACACGTTAAGATGTAAGACCTCGTTAGTCCTCAGTTTGCACAAGTTTCGACTTCTGAGGGTTGTCGTTCATAGGGGTGCGACAGCTGGTTAACGGAAAAACAGATTTTTTTTGTTCACATAGAGAACCTGAATACGTTGTGTCAGCTCACACGGCCGGTGTCCGACAAATTGTCTGACGTTTCTGGGTTTATTAGGTCTGCAGATTGTTTTGCTTGGGGTTTCGTTTGCTACTGCGACAGACATCATCAAAGGCGGTGTGGTAACGGTCAAAGTGCTCTACCAAAAATCAAAAATACTTTATTATACATTTCTCTTTAAGGTCTACTGTACAGAGTATTCTCAGCGGGTAGCAGGAGGAGGGAAAAATGATTGGTGAAGGAAAAGGGGAGATCAGCAGGATGAGACTTCAATATTGAGCCCTAGGACGTCCGCAAGGTACAGCGCCGCCTCATAGACCCACGACAGGCCGATAGGAGGCGCCCCCGCTGGTGTTAACGGGTGGCTCTCTGCCTAACAGAGCCTCATTTCAGCATTCACTCTAAGATTTCCCGCTTCCTCCGAAGCTTACGCGAGTTTTTTCGTGATGTTGAGGTTTCGGTTCCTCATATCTGAATATAGTAGATGGGTGTTGCAAGTGTAACACTATAGGCCCCTGAAAAAAGCAGGTAAGAATAATTCTGATATTACGAGAATACATGAATTATCTTAGCCAGCATTTTTTATGAACATTTGCGCCGTTCATGGAAGATATCAAGCATTTCATAAATCAGCCCGTGTTTTCGGGGTTTATTATGATAACTCCTAAGCGCCGTGACGTCCTTCGTCAGTGGGCTTTTCGGTAGAAAGAACAAGAATTTATAAGACAGCCTCCTGATATGTTTGGTCACCGTCTCGACTTCTGGTAGATCTAACAGATAATTTAATGAAATGTATCTGTCACTGTTGGTGCAAATACGGAGTACCTTATTCTGCATCGTCTCGAGTCTCCGCAAAGAGTCTTCTTGAGGCTACAGAATATGGGACAGGCGTACAACATAGCTGGTCTAACGCTTTGTTTAAAAACCAGCAGCTCGTTGAGCGGGTACGCTCGTTTTACCGCAGCACTCACTCGTCGGATCTACAAGCTAAGATGTTCCTGAAAATTCAGGCGCCTATCTAGGATAACTCCTAGACATCATGCGCTCCTCTGCTTGTCAACGCAGTTACTATTGATTCGTAACTTCCCGAAGATCTTCACGTTAGTAAATTTCTCCGAGAAGTTGACGAGTTCCTTTTTGTTAGGGTTGACATCGACTTTGTTACGCTCAAAGTACTGCTGTTGTACAGAGATTACAAATGCGGTGCAGGACCCCTGCGTGACATCTGCTTTGATTGGTTAATTCGTAGATGTAGTTTGGTACACTCTCACATGAAAAGTTTGGTTGCTCAGGTAAGATTGAACCTAATCACAAATAAGGGAATGCCTGACCACATCTTGGCAACAAATTCCTTTATCCAAACTCTATCGAAAGCTTTTTGGATGTCGCAACAGAACTATAACTGTATTCTTCTCCTGGTGAAGGCTTCCTTTACCCCGTTAACAACCCGGATCAATTGAGAAGTCATATTCCGACCTCGCCGGAACCCGAATTGTTCCTCGGAAATGAGTTTCATCCTATCTTCCAAGTGAAAAAGTCTACTCAACTTGTAGCGACGCGCAGCAAGATAGAGCACTCATAATAGGTTTCGGACGATCGTCTGCTCTTCTACCTGATTGATCCGAAACTTTTTCAATCAGTGGAATAATCTGATGAATCGGCATTTACAGAATTGCTGGCAGATGCTATGGAAATACATGAACATAAGAATGATTCCAACAGTGAGGAAGGGAGCTCAAACATCAACAAGATATGGATATCGACACAAAGATTCTCCCACTAGTTGAAGAGGGGTCGTACCTGAATACAGGTATTGTTTTACTGTCAACTTGAAGGAGAAAGTTGGGAGGAATGCAGGGCCCATCAATGAACATTAGGTTATGAGCTAGATTTTCATGTTGATGGCTGTTTTTTGTACTCTGAACCATACATATATAACAAGTTCACCTGCAGTAGTTTTGAATGAGCTAAAATATTCAGTCCATTCACGTCTAAGTAATTTTTATTGCATGATAAGAAGTTATTCCAGTCTAAAAAAAGAGGACTAGTAATGGTTATTTTGCGCCCTCTTGATACTCGCGCTTTTGGCGGCTGTCTATCTTACCACCGTCCCGCCTTGACCCTGCAGATAATATACTCAGACTACATAACGTAATATATGAAAGAGTATTGAAAATAAATCTCACTTATGTAAGTGTTTCAATCTCTACGTAGACCTCAAGAAGTTTTGGGAAGTCTTCAACTTCCCACAAGCACATTGTTCAATACCTTGGAAATGTGATTTACTAGGCTTTTGTAGAAGATCTTTCAGGAGAGTTTCGATGTTAGCGAATCCAAAATCGAGGACAGAGCTGGCGTTTACGGTTATATATTTTCTTAGTGCCTTTGGTAGCCTAACATAACTGGCGTACAGCTCGTAGGTGTATGGTTCATGTCCTTGATAACTTTCCCTTATGTATGACTGCTGTATGAAGAGAAAAACAAAATTTTTTTGTAAGCTAACCTACAAGACAACAAATGCAGTAAGTTCAACCTTGAGTAAAACATATATCATCATCATAATTATTTTTTAGATGAATCTCTGAAGAAAAGTATAAATTCTCACGATTAAAATCACATGTTTCTGACTTTGGAGCCGTATGATCCTCATGTTAGTATCTACATCGGTCTAGTATATTTTTTATTCCATCAATTTATCCAAAACTGTCTTCTCCAGATTCGCCATTACTTTTTTACAAGAGGCCGCCTTTTATTGTGTCAGTAATTTGCATGTCAGTCATTGCTACAACTTCCGTCCTCGCAGTAAACGCATATCCCACTGATGATGTTTGCCGCAGTAGCAGACGAAACGTTCAGTACTTCAAATTCCATTCAAAATATAAGGAAAGCCTATGTGGTGCTGAATCAACCAACTTTGAATAACACAAAAGATTAGTTTGAAATTCATCACGTCTTAAAATATTTTTACTCTTCATTAATTATCTGCATATTATCAACTCAGTTGATAGGTGTATGCGTAATGTTTCATTTATCAACAATATATTTATGATGCACTGTTTGGAACCTTTGGTGTAGTAATGAATATTACTGGAGTTTTTTCCCAACACCAACACCAAGTGATCATCTTCAAAGAGGAAGATTAAAAACTCGTGAATATTCTCGAAGTTTTTTCCCAACACCAAATCGTTATTTTTAACACCTCGACACGTGTTTCGATCACCAAGTGATCATCTTCAAAGAGAAAGATTAAAACTAGAAACTAAAGCGAGCTAACCCTATTTATGCTATAAAGGTAACCCATACAGGTTAACCATCCAGGCGTACCAACCATACAGGTATACCAACCTAAATTAATTTTACAATTTTGCTTTATCCATTATTTTACAATACCTATATGTTTATATAAAACAATTTTCAGCTATATAAAAATTAATTTCACAATATTGCCTATCCAAATTTATTTTTGCAATGTGTCCTTATGTACTAATCAGTAAACCCAACAACATTATTTTATTTTATTTCAACAAGCTATATAGCAATATAGCTATAAATTTGGATAGGCAATATTGTGAAATTAATTTTTATATAGGGAAAAATTGTTTTATATAAACATATATTGTAAAATAATAGATAAAGCTAAATTGTAAAATTAATTTAGGTTGGTATATCTGAATGGTTGGTACGCCTGGATGGTATACCTGTATGGGTTACCTTTATAGTATAAATAGGGTTAGCTCGCATCAGTTTCTAGTTTTAATCTTCCTCTTTGAAGATGATCACTTGGTGATCGAAACACGTGTCGAGATGTTAAAAATAACGATTTGGTGTTGGGAAAAAACTCCAGTAATATTTGTAAGACGTATTTTGAAAATACTCTTTGCATTACGGATCGGCCCATTAGGACTGTAGATCTGCAGTCATCAATGCAGATCTGTTATTAAGAAAAAAGAAGAAAATAGGGAAAACAATTAGAGATTTGCACAGGGATTATTTGGAAGAGTGTGAAATGAATGATGTGTTACCACCTGGAAATTATGTAATGTATGCCAGGATTTTCATTGATGAGTTCAATTTATCTTTCATTAAACCTAAAAGAAATCAGTGCGAAATTTGCCAATCATATGAAAATTTGAATCGAGATGAACAAGCAGCTAGCCAAGAATCTTATGAAAATCATTTGATGCAAAAACAACTATCCCGGCAAGAGAAGGAAAATGACAAAATTGGTAAAGCTTTGGTCACCGTTTATGATCTGCAAGCCTTATTATCATGCCTAATAGGATAGACTTCGCCTTTTGATTACGTTAGTAAGCTGGGAGTTTACAACCTAACATTTCGTGACATAAAGAAAAACAAAGTTCACTGTTATACTTGGCACGAAGGAGAAGGTGGGAGGGGGTCCACAGAAGTTGGTACCTGTGCTTTGCTTCATTTAATAATGTTTAATAATGATGAGAGCAATGGGGGACACGTTATCTTTTACAATGATAACTGTTGCGGTCAAAATAAAAATCAGTTCTGAAAATGTTCTGAAAACATTGAGAAATATCAATAATCTTACTCATAAGTTCTTTATATCCGGCCATTCGCAAAATGAAGGGGACGCCGTACACTCAACCATTGAATATTTTGAATATTACTGAGACTCAAAAGGTTGTATCCATTTTTACACCTGATTAATATTATAATCTGATCAGGACTGCAGAAAAGTCTGGACATCCTTTTATTGTTCATGAGTTATCGCACAAAGATTTTAATAACTTAAAATATTTACCCCAAGTTCAGGAAATAAAATTAAAAGTACCCATTACAGAAAAATTCTGGAAATCAAAAAAGGGAACCCCAGTGTACAAGACATCCTATGGATTCCCTGTGACTATGAAGAAACTAACATCGTCAACTGCAGAAGGTCAATCACAAATTATACTTTGAAACCTGCTTACCTCGTCAAACCGAGAATTACAGAAAGAAAAAAAGAAGGTATCTTATCATTTATAAAAAAAATGTGTACCACATTATGAGTCTTCACAATGTTAAAAGTAACCTGTTAATGTGTTACTATAGCAACCCAATAATTAGACCATAATTCCAATGCAAATTTTTGACTTTTACGGTTACAAATAACCACAAAAACCCTTAGAATATACCATACGGCATATTTCCTTTGATATTTTTGAATTTTGCCATAGATTCATTACAAATTTCAAGAATTTCTGATGTTGTAAAACGACACAAGTCAAACTACAGAATTTATTTAATTTTTCTGTCTATTATTGTTCAACGTAAATAATTATAATAGACTATAACTGATACTTAACACCATTATCTTTGAGTTAGGTAACATAGTGCAAAAGAAAAGTTAGTATATGTCGTGAAATAAATTATCAAACTTTTGAGAAAACTCAAATCCCGTGAACTGAAAAGTGTTACTTTTCGTCTTATATCGTTTTTCCTCCGGACTAACGATATATATTTACCATTGATATAAACATTGATACCTAACAAATTGAAAATTCACCCTTTACTTAGAACGAGAGAGACATCACTAGAACAAACAATATTCGTTTAATTTTCAGATTATGGGTTAGGGTAGTGGTATTCGACTGATGCTGTTCAAAATTTTCATGTCTGCTTCTGGTATGATGAAGTTAAGGTCAATGTTTTGTTCCAAGTGTTCCTTAGAGCGTGCCTTGGGGATAACAGCAATATTCTCTTGGAAAGCCCAGCGAAGCAATACCTGAAAATTAATAGTATAGATTTTATAGTCATTCTCATATTGTTTTCAATTTGAGAGCCATCGGTAGATAGCTGTTTCAGCCTGTTGGGCATCGTCAATATGGAAATGATCAGCATGACACTGATCTATATATTTTTTGATTTTCATGAAATCATTTTCCAGTAGCTTGACTGCATTAACATTTCTTGATTATATGTGTATATTCCTGATATAGCGAATTTCATTGAAGCAACTGAATATATAATGTTTTAAATCATGCCCGAAAGAAAATAGCGGCGGCCGCCACTGGTAACCATAAACCAAACGAGACGTAGTTAAGAGGGTGCGAATATACGATAATTCTCCGCCACTCGACAAGCAGCGAGAATAATTTCCACAGAACTTCGGCGAAATTTCTACGGTATTCGATTACGATAGGCCAAAGACATTCAAATAATAGTTGAAGTTTTAGTTGGAGTATTTGTGTATTTAAAATGAAATGAAATAGTCAGTGTAGTCAATTATTGGTCAACCTACGGGTAAAAACGTAACAATAAACTTGAAATCTTCAGATACTCAATATCGATTTTTACAAATGTTTAGTACCAACAAAATATATGCTGGATACTCTTTTAACGCCTATATCAGATAAAATTATCATGGATGGAACTACACTAAGAAACATGAAATACTAGTAATTACTCCGGAATTTGATAAAGCAAATATTTCACTATATCTGAATTTCGAATTAATCAACCCTTCGAGTGGGAGTCCCATACCCCAATTTTTTATTGAGAAAGAGTACAAGTTCCTTCGTGACATAAAAAATCATGGAGAAAGACTTAAATCACCATATCCTTAAATAAATATAAAGAAATGAACTTTAAACGTTCAAGCCAGTCTCGATATACCTACAGAGTAGGTATACACAGTAAAAAAGGTCATTCGCATATTCCGGGTATAATGCAACTTGATGATGAGGTATTTGATAAGCCTGGGGATATTGTCAATGGATTCGCCAAGTACTTCAGAAGTGTATACTTGGTTTCGGACGAGAATATGCTTCGTGAAAATTCTCATTATTCTGATTTAGATACATTAAACATTCCTGCCTTCTCTAAAATCGATATTATCACTGCTTCAAAAGAACAACAAAGATCATGTATGACAACTGCTTACTATAATTGAATCATATCTAGTTAACAGAAAACAATTCGTTGAATATGAATCTTTCAAATCGGCCCAGTACGTAGTTACATCTGGGGTACCACAAGGTTCCAATCTTGGACCTCTTTTATTTTTAATTTTTAATAATGACTTGGCAACCTCTTTCAATATTCCTAGCCTACTATTTGCAGACGACCTGGAACTTTATTATAAAATCGACGACATTACTAACTGCCAACGTGTACAACATGAATTAGATGTAATCAAACTTTGGTGTTATAATAATCGTCTACAAATGAACGTATCCCAATGTAAAATAATATCATTTACAACAAAAAAGCGAACTTTAATGTACAATCAACAAATCTACAATCAACCGCGTACATGAGATAAAAGATCTTGGTATAACACACAACAGTAAATTAACATTCACAACACTTGTAAGGAATATGACTGCTGATGCAAATATGATGCGTGGATTCATTTACAGAAATGGCAAGAACTTCAAAAGTATTGCCACCTTAAAATTGCTATATTTTGATTAAAAAAATTAAGAGGCACATGTGCTTCTCAGAACCACAGAATTACCCAAAACATAAATAAATATTCTGAGTGGTTTTCATATTCTACTGGAACTACTTTATTTACCTGGGCGGGAGATTTTCCTAATTTCAATGCGATTTTCTTGATTTCTTCATCATTCAATAAATCCTTATCACCAGTTCCTCCCAAAGATGAATAAGCCTGAAGCAAAATACCTTCTTTTTGGCAGAATCTTAGTAAATCATCTTGATGGTAATGGGGGTTCCACTTAACCTGAAATAATTCATTACCTAGAAAATTAAAGCGATGTTTTGAACCTTTGTTATTTTGAAGTCAGTTGGTTGAGAAAGGTCGCAGCCGAAAATATTTTTAAGTGTTCTTTTGATAATTGCTTTCCACATTTAGGTAAAAGGTATCACAGAATACTCGGAAACTATTCGATAACTGGTGTAACTTATATACAGGGTGTTTATTGAGCATACGGCAAAAATTGAGGGACTCTTCCTTGAACTGATCTAAGGATATTTTGTCCTTTGATGATTTTACGGTAGAAGTAGAAGAGAATCAGTTGACCATGATGGAAGAAGATCCAGGTACCTCTCCTCGATAAATTGCAAATACTTTAAATGTTAGTACCGCGACGATTTGGAACATTTTTAGAGACTATTTGTTGTACGTACTCATACCACACACAACGAGTTCAGGCACTGTCAACGGCTTTTGCGCACATAACTGACGCTTATTCTTTTTACCAATGAAGCCAGTTTCTCAAGAAATGCCATAAGGAATTTCCACAATAATTATATTTGACCTGAAGAAGATTTACATGAAGTGTTTGGAGATCGCTTTTAACATCAGTTCTTGTTAAACGTTCGGTAGGGAATTGGAGTTGACGTTCTAATTGGACCAGTATTTCTGCCAGAAAGACTTACCGGCGAGGTATACCGCAACTCTTTGGAACATACGCTACCTCAATTTCTGGAGGATGTACTATTGGTTACAAGAAATGCAATGTGGTTTATGCAAGATGGTGCAACAGCGCATTTCAGCATATTGGCTCAAGAGTTTTTTACAGTAACAAACGAAAATCGCTGAATTGATCGAGGTGGACCTCACTTATGGCCTGCTCGAGCACCGGACTTGAACCCCTTGCATTATTTCCTATGGGGCCACCTACAGTCATTAGTTCACCCTACTTCAGTGGAAGATTTAAGAAATCGGATAATTGCTGGGTGTCAATCAGAAACGATCCTGCTGTTTTTGAAAGAGTTCGGAAGTCAATGGGGAAAAGATTGGACATCCGAGGAAGGGTAGTCATTTGCAACAGTTTTCTTAGATTAAGAAACATCACATGTAATTTTTGGTAATGAATTGTTATTGTCGAAATTCTTTTTTACTTCGTATCTTCGAAAAATGCGGTGGAGGGTCAAAAATCACCGAAGGTCAAAATATATTTAGAATAGTCCACGAAATAGTCCCTTAAATTTTTGCCGCATTTTTAATGAACACCCTGTATTTTGGAATTAATTTGATATATTACACGATAGTATTGAAAAATTCGATAGCAATGAAAATGACTTTTGAGGGATGTAATGGTATTCAATCAATAATATTGTTTCGAATTGACTAATTTTCAAGTCCCTCTTGTTGGGATGAAATAATAATGTATATGTGAGTAGTTATGTCAATCAATGAAAGTAAGCATAAGAACTGAAATCTAAAGAAATGAACCTTAAACGTTCGAGACAGTTCCGAATATACTTACACAGTAGTTTGAGTGGACTGACGCCCACAGAAAACAACTACTCCCTGGCTAATACCACGAAGGGCGTTGGATTATATCCGACAGGCGTCAGTGCAGAAATCTTCACAGAAAATTTCCTGCATATGCAATTGGCAATATATTAGAAAGAGTCGACCTTCAATTTTGGAACGGGCACACTTGCAGACCGGTTTCGGGCTCATTAGCCACTCATCAGTGCATCAGTGGCCATCATCGACCTAAAGTCAGAGTATTTCATTTCTCTTCCTAAGTTGGAGCGAACAACAAAATGTCACTCCATCTAGTGGACGAAGTACTAACCAACTGCATATCCTTAATTTGCCCGATTCCTCTGAATGAGGAAAAAAAACTTTCTTATTAGTCAGTGGGCTATGCTTGAAGACTGGCAGTAAACAAATCTAAAGAATGTACTGACTAGGTTGAATGGACTGACGCCTATCAGAAAACAACTACTCCCCTGCATATGCATATGCAGGAAATTTTCTGTAAAGTTTTCTGCAATGATGCCTGTCGGATATAATTCAACGCCCTTGGTGGTAGCCAGGGGAGTAGTTGTTTTCTGATAGGCGTCAGTCCATTCAACCTACTGTGTAGATATATTCGAGAGTGGCTTGAACATTTAAAGTTCATTTCTTTAGATTTGTTTTCTGCCAGTTTTCAAGCATAGCCCACTGACTAATAAGAAAAAAATAAGAGCTCAAGTTTCAAGTAACTATGAACAGTCGTACTTCCAGGATACTTGAAGGGATTGACGTAAAAGTCATAATATCTTCAAACTCTTCAAAACCACCTCAACCCTCAACAAGGTAAGAAAGGCAAAGAACGCATGGATACTAGAGTTCAGTTGATGTCTCCTTAACATCTACGATAAAATAATATCTTTTGAATACCTACAAGCTAACAGGTCAAGCCAATTGAAGACAGAAAAAAATTCCTAAAATTTCTACTAGAGAAATCAAATCAAATACACTGAAGGTCTATTTGATTTTCAGATGAATGATTTGAATTTTGCAATAATTCATATCTTTCATTGTAGGATAACGAAAGATAACACTAGCCTTGTAAGTTATGAAGCTCCAAAACATACCTTACATGAGTAAATACGAAAAAAGTGAGAAAGACGATATTCTTTCGGAAAAATCAATCAGCAAAATTCTCTACTTTGTGTTACCTTGAATATAAACCAGTTGGTTTAATATTCGACAAATTGAAAATTGTGTTAGTTTCATATATAATAAAAAATAAACTGAAATTCATCACATTGTAGCAAATTTGGCCGTGATTGTTGATGGAAACCGTCTATCGAGAATGTACTGCAAAAATTGTGTACCACGCTGTAGTTGAATCGCATCTAAGATATGGCATATCATTCTGGGGCACCTGCAACCAACAACACTTCAACAGTCTTCATTCTCCAAAAGCGTGCCATCCGATATCTGTGCAAAGTTGGGCCTAGACAGTCTTGTAAACCCTTGTTCAAGGAGCAAAAATTACTAACACTTTCTTCTTTATTCTTCGAAACTGTGTGAGTTTATATATGCATTTTCATTTATTTATCTATAATTGTTTTAGCTGTTCACTAAAAATCGTAACCATATGTCAGTATGACACATACATTAAACCAATGTATATGTATAATGTATAGTTATTATAATGGAACTCATTTATACATGATTACCTTTGTCAACGAGTTTATACTTTGGACAATAAAGCATATTTGATTTGATTTGATTTGATACTAGAAGCAATGAATCATTCTGAGCCAGATAATGAATGATGTGAATCCTATTCAAAATTCTTTTGATGTTCTATAAAATACGGTCGAATTGAAGTTATATTCAAGTATAAATGAATATGATCGTGAGCTTTCATATTTTATTCTTGAATGAAATCGTTAATTTTCATGTGTGCAGCTCATAGACTTAACAATAATTCACCTGATTCACTGCTGGTTTAACTCCATGGTCATTTTTCAGTAACTCTGACAAATGTTCTATATCATAGTTGGACACACCAATATTTTTGGTTAGACCATTTTTCTTTGCTCTAACAAGCTGCTTCCAGCTTTGATCTCGACGTTGAGAAATTTGGCTATCTGATAAATTCACCCCCACTACTCGGGGGCTATGAATAAGATAAAGATCCACATAATCAGTATTCAAGTTCTTCAAGGACCGTTCCAGTGCCATGTAAGCCGTTTCACCTTGATCGTAGGATGCTGTATGAAAAATTTCATTTATGACTTGACAAACTCAAGTGAGCAAATCTTACCTAATTTTGTGGTGATGAATACGTCCTTTCTAGTGAGATTGTATTTCGGTAAAAGTTCTTTCAGAGCTTTGCCTATAAGTTCTTCGTTACGATACACAGTAGCAGAGTCTACAAATAAGATTAATCGTGAGAGGTTTGAATGTATATAATTACTCAATGTTATAATACAAAGTTCCCCCTGCCGCATCGGACAGTTTGAACACGAAGAACTCAGAAACTACGAAACTATTTTACAATAGTTTTCATCAAGAGGCGCAAAAAAATAAATTCGAGTGGCCTAACAAACCGATGTGATACAAGTGATGAAGAAAGATTGCGATTGATTGCGTTGGTTTTGTTTTACGCAGATTATTGCTTCGAAGGTCGAGATGGCTTAATTGTTTTGTGTTGTCTTTAGGTTAACAGTTATTTACCTGTTTCATAATCAACCTAGTTGCAGACATTTGAGTGGATTTCATTTTCACAGACTCTATAGTCTGGCAGACTCTCCTGTTCATGAGATAACTTATAGGTATATCGGATATGATTTCATATCCATGGTGGTATTAGCCAAAAAAGTAGTTGTGTTCCAGATCCTACAGTGTGAGAACGTTGAAAAGAATGAATTATTCTGATTCAATTTCAAAATATTCATTTTGTAGACCAGATACAGTCATTCAGAAGTTGCCATATGATGTTGCTCTTTATCTATTTATATTTATTCAATTATCAACTGAATTATGAAAAAGGATTTAGCTTATACCTACTGGTTTCTTTGAGCCGATAAGTGTGGCTATAGCAAACTACCGCGAAATTTGTGTTTTGACTTGACGTTTGAGGTTATGAAATGTGGTATTTTCCTCAATCGATACTTGTTTCTAGTATGTTGTATTAGTAGTAATTTGAATATCTCACAGTTGAAAAGGTTATTTAAAAATAATGAATTGAATTGAGATGTGGAAAATTATGATAACAGAAATGTTGAAAAACTATTGGTGGAGTGATTCTATCACTTTCACAATGGAGAAGGAGGTCCACAACGAATTGCCATTCTTAGACGTATTGGTGAAGAGGACCGACACTAAATGGAAAACATCTATCTGTATACCAAAAACCCACTCACGCGGGACCGTAACCGAACCAGGAATCCAACCACCATCAATCGACTAAGAGAAGAATCGTCAAGACTCTAGTAGACCTTGCTTTCGGGCTCTGTAACACAAAGGAAGATCTCGAGAAGGAACTAGGCATCATCAAAAATGACCTTCAACGGAATGGTTACTCCAAAGTGATAATGAAACAGACTTTGACTAGAAGACAGTAAGAGCCTCATAAGGAAGGAAAGCCGCAACAAACATTACTTGTACGTCTCTACTTCAGAGGATTGTCGGAAAGGATAGGAAGAATTGGGTCCAAGTATAACATCAGAACCTGCTACAGATCTGGGGACATTATCCGTAGCAGCCTCATGAAAACAAGGCCATCAAACGAGAACTGCGATTCCAATAATTGTATGTACCAGATACCCTGCGAGTTCGGAGAATGGTACATCGGTGAAACTAAGAGGCCACTGAAAGTTCGCATTTCAGAATCTAAGAAACACACACAGCAAGGAAAAACCGCCAAATCAGGAACAGCAGAACATATTTGGAGTCATCAACATAACATCAGGTGGGCTCAAGCTGAAATCATCCACAAGGAGGAACACTGGTTTAGGAGAAAATTCAAAGAACCCGCATATATGTTGTCCAACAACGAATTCAGCTAGCGTAGAGATACGCAATATATAGAAACCTCTAATCAAGCGGAATACGAGCAGCTTCTTTCGAACGGTCAGCTCCCGCCAAACGGTCAGCTCCCGCTAAAACCGATGAAGCGGTGAGGGGGAAGAGGGGGATAGGTGAAACCACTCGAATGTCAAATCTCGGAGTAAAAAGTCCAGTTACGAAGACGATTTTGGATACTAATAATTGAAAGGTCGTGAAGTAACTTGGCTTGGAATCTTTTAATTTTTCATTTCTTGTTATTGATTTTTTAATTTTCATCTCGTGTTAATAGTTCAATTTTTTGGATGTTGCTTGTATTTTATTTCATTGAAGTTTCAGTTTCTTTCCTTAATATAATTGTTATTTTTCAGCTAACCTCTTTTTAATTTTTCACAGATTCTTTCAGGGATTTCAAATCAATTCATATCCTAACCTAACCTAACTGATGAGAAATAAACATTGAAATATGATTGCTGAAGAAGGTCATCATTAGATTGATGAAAATTATTCCTTAGTCTGATGAGGGCAATTAATATAATAAGGAAATTGAGGCTGTGATGAATCGAAAATGGAAAACTGAATGAAATAGCCTACTCAATTACTGAAACTGATTTACTGAAACTCCCTTTTTCTCCTTTATCTCTCTTGTCTCTCTCTCACCCCTCTTTCCCTATTCTCCTCTTTCACTTTCTTCTCTTTTCTCACTCAACTATCAATTGAGTCGAAATATTATTATAGATTTCAATAAAAGTACACTTGCCTATTAGTCGGTAACCAGATGCCAGAGCAAAATCTAATGAATTCCTCACCAATTCTTGTTCATTCAACCTTGAAGTTCCTACTGAAAATTAAAATGTTCAGTGACAATATTTTCAAATAAAATTATCTTACATCCAATCAAAGGCATGAGATCACCGGAATTCAGTTCCACTTTCACATATTTAGCCAAAACCGTTTCTTGGTGAGACACTTTGATAAGGAATAATGAACTCATTAACACAAAATTTAACGAAAAATTAAGAGAGAACATTTTAGTAAGAATTGTCTTTGATACGTTACCGACGTTCTATTGTGAGAATGATTGCAAACTAGGGTTCGAAATAATAATGGTTAAGAAAACATCACCGATAACATTTTGAAGGTCAACCGGTCATCATATTCAATCGCTTTCACATCATGAACTGGCTAGCATCAAGGAATGGAACATAAAACATTTTAAGAAATTTGTTGAAAGCTTTCCCAAGCATGATAATGCACTGAATGCCTTGTGAAATAAGTGTTAGAAAAGAGAGTTTTCATACAGGTTCTGAAAACTACGGAGGCGTAGAAGGGTACGAAGCCCAGAAGAAAGGCCACATATAATCATTAATTCTTTATTCGAAATTACGACTTTGAAACTCGGAATTTCGACTTTGATCTTGTTATTTCGAAATTAATAATAATAGTTGGTTGGTCGGTAGCCAAGCGGTTCGGCGTGGGTGATTTGTTGACTCACTCGATTTGACTGCCGTGTTGGTCGGTGGTTCAAGCCCTAGTCTGAACGATCGATCTTCACTTGCTATCGTCCAACCCGTGTTATGAATCACACGTTAAAAGGTAAGACCTCGTTAATCCTTAGCTCGCACAAGTTTCAACTTCTGAGGGTTGTCGTTCGTAGGGGTCCGACAGCTGGTTAACGGAAAAACAGATTTTAAACAGATTTTTTTTAAACAGTTATAATAATACTCATCATTGATAATCTCACAAAACAGATGACTCTAATCATACTTGCACCATAATTGTTCTCTTTTGTTCCATAGTTCAACATAGACATACAAACAAACGATTTTCCAAACTGAACCACAGCTATCAGTGTCTACTGTTTTATTATCTATCTCTGTGGTCTGCAGCCACATGACTTTTACCAGTACTTTATGATTTCAAACCAGATAACGATTTTATTATGTAAGTTTGAATAATCTTTCTTCTTATATCAGTGAGGAGTCAAACCTTTTTCAATGTAATGACTTGTTTTATTTAATTGACATGTTTCAACTGTTTAAATTTAACATTATTTTCGACACGGCCATTCTCACTAACAGTAAGTTGAGCCTATTGATGAAAAAATTTCACAAAATTGGTGCATTAATGTTAATAATGTCATAATTTTCAGATATCTGATGTTAGTAATGTCAAATTCAAAGCTTACTGTTATGACAAGAGTGACATTATCATTGAAAAGATTACTGTTTAATAAATGCTCATAATGTCATAATTTTCAGATATCTGATGTTAGTAATGTCAAATTCAAAGCTTACTGTTATGACAAGAGTGATATTATCATTGAAAAGATTACTATTTTATAAATGCTCATTGGATGAATTTTATACAACGTGTGATTATTTCAAATTGAGAATATTACCGAGAATCATCTATGTCTAAATGTAAATAATTTTAAATTGTACTCAGATTTTCCATGTCTAAAATTTTTTCATCAATATTCAATTTTCAATTGTGAAACTCAGATTACTTGTAAGTATTGTCCATTTTTTGAAGTTTTTTTCCATTGTATTTTATTTTAGTGTCCTGACGAACTCTCTATTCAGAGACGAAAGCTAGGCGATTTGTGAAATAGAGTATTATATATCTAATTACGACTTCAAACTCAAAATTTGGACTTTATTTATTGATATGAAATAATGTTGAAACTTTCCATGTTTGAGTTCATTATGAAAGAACTAACTAGACTGGAAAAAATTGAGGGAATATCATTATACATCAACCAGAGATTATTACAAGATGTCCCTGTACCTGAAACCTGAAACTGATGAAGAAGAAATAATAACATCTGTATAAACCAAAATCTAAATCAAAGCGAGTTTATTTTATAATGGAGAGATTCAGTAAATTGTTTCATGTTGANTACATTGAGCTGAAAATTCAATAAAGCTTTCTGAAAGTTTCCCTTTATGTCATATGTAAGAAAAGAGTCACCAAAAACCCATATTTTTTATTGAAATTATTTACTAGGGCCGTAATATGTGGATAAAATTCAGGCTACTGTTTCTGGATTCCAGGCAAACTGACGTGTTTTGTTGAGGTTGTTCAAAATACCCATATCGGCTTCTGAAATGTTGAAGTTGAGGTCTATATTTTGTTCCATATGTTCTTTTGAACGAGCTTTGGGAATTATAGCAATATTTTGCTGAAGTGGCCAGCGGAGTAGAACCTGAAATACAATTGATGATGAGTTTACGATGATGCGTATTTTGTCACAGAAAAAAATTATCAAATATTGTGAGTGACGTTTATAATATTTTAAAAATCTGCAATGTCTACATATATGTATGCATATCAAACTTAAAACATATGAACATATGAACAAGTCAGTACTGATTCTGAAGTTCAAAAATTAAATCAACTACCGATATTTCAGCACATTGTCGAAAGAATTCCACAATACCTTCAGTACCAATTTATATATTGAAATATTCATTTCAAGAAAATCAAATATTAGTGAAAATAATGAAAGTTTAATGAATACTCTTTTGATTTATTTGAATGAAGTACCAAAAATAAGGAACTATTTTTCACCACCTGAAATTTGAACTAGAATTACTACAAAGAATAAGTTTCTTGAAAATGTTCTTCACCTTGTGAAATTACGAATAAGTGAACCTAGATAGATTCACCATCTCACGAGAATAACCTAGATAGATCACCCCCAAACTTGTGAATAATAATGGAAATTATATTACATTTCTGAGCCATTATCAGGTAGCTTACCGTTCGTTATTCACAAGATATCAATAATTTTTCTAGGTGACCTCAGGGTTACATTACAGCATATTGGAACAAACTGTGGTTATACCAAAGAAATAAATCAGTTGAACAAGACACAATTTCTATTTCTGATTTAGAATTCACAAAAAGTGAAGCTGGAATTAGGAGCTCAAAGAGAAAACATGTATTGTGACTACTACCAAATACTTCTGTTGTAGATTATTCATGAAAATCACAAAGGTGTTTGTGTAGAAGTGTTTTTTGGATTATCCACAAAATCAATCAATGCCGAATGGCACTGATTGATATTATTCTACTTCTATATAATTGTACGTAACTTTTATTATATATTTTCTCGATTCAATACAGATATGTTTACATGAGAAGAAGTAAGGTGAATTGTTTTTTCTATCATATCATTTGCCTGGTTGTGAAAATGACATCTTCTGCCGTCAGTGTAAATATTTTTTTGATAAACTAGATATTTCTGAATTTCAATACCATGTCAACCCAAACGGGTACTTTGGACGTGGGTCGGATGGCATACAATTTAAAATCTCGGAAAACCCTCCATTCGAAATAAAGACACTCGCACTTGATTTATTAATTAATATTTGGTTTATATATATGAGCGCGTGAAATGATAGTTCCGTTGAACTACCAAAATTCACTTTCTAGATCCAAACTTTCTCGAAAAAATGTTGGGAATCTCATCTTGAAATATAAGACCTTGTTAATTCTTAGCTCGCATAAGTTCAAACTACTGAGGGTTGTCGTTCATTTAGAGGCGACAGCTGTTCAAAAAAAAATATGTTTCAATATTTTTTCACAGAAATATATCCCATATTTTAAATGTGTGTTCAACTTATCTTCCTTTGAGTTGAGATATCCTTACCACTTTATATCTATGATGAAACAAAAATGAACTTTCGTTATTTTGAAAATACTCTACTTTTATCAATTTGTCTGATAATGTTTTGTTATGTAATATCATGAATGTATTGAATTATTTTCGAATTTTGATTTACTTTCGCAATCCAGTGGAAAGTAAATGATAAACGAATGAATAAAATTTGGGCATTCAGTGTGTCAAAGTAGGAATTTAAGTGAATGATGACAAACGAGGAATTCTAACAGAAAAAAAAAGGTACAAAAAGGAATGTGACCTTTTTTTTTAACGAACATAAACGGTTGAAAAAATTTCAAGAAACTTTTCGTGATTCTACTCAAAATCAAGATGAGNGCTTATACCTACTGGTTTCTTTGAGCCGATAAGTGTGGCTATAGCAAACTACCGCGAAATTTGTGTTTTGACTTGACGTTTGAGGTTATGAAATGTGGTATTTTCCTCAATCGATACTTGTTTCTAGTATGTTGTATTAGTAGTAATTTGAATATCTCACAGTTGAAAAACTACTCTGTATTTTGTGGAATGAGTCACAATTTTTATTGTCACATTGAGTTGAATGTTTGTACCAAATGATTTCTGGTGACAGAATGATTTCTGTCACCGAAAAGTGAATTGTCATTATTGATTATTCGAAAAAAATACAAAAATCTGATTAAACCATCTATTAAACTGTCTTGAAAGAGCTGACGATGAGTTGAAAGCTAGTATTTTCACTCGAAACTCAGGACCGAGTTTAATTTTTTTCAATATGAATAATAACGCCTATATTTTTTATTGAATAGAGGAGTCCAAAAGATGTTCAAAATGGCGACCATTTTTTGCAACACATAATGTCAGTCTTTAAACGAATTCTCTACACGTTCCAGCATATTCTCTGGGATTCCCCTGAAACCTCTAGTGATTCTTCGTTTCATGTCTCCTACAGATGTCAGAGGACTTTAGTAAACAATCCATTTGATATGCCCCCAAGAAAAATCCATTTTGTTCAGGTCAGGTGATCTGGGTGGCCACACCATAGGCCCACCCCTACCTATTCATTTTTTATTGAAATGATCGTTGAGGTATTCCCGTATCTCAGTTTTGTAATGTGGTGGTGCACCGACTTCTTGTAGCCACATTCTAAGTCTTGTTCCACATGGAACCCCATCCAATAAATTCGAAAACTCATGCCGAAAAATCTCACTTATTTTCTTCCAGTGATATGCCCACCAAAAAAATACAGACCGATAACTCTTTTTCCAAGAATTCCACCCTAAACACTCAGTGACCAACGCTGTCGATGGTTCAGACAAAGAAGAAAATGGGGGTTTTCCGTTGCATAATAATGCATGTTTTTATAAAAACTCGCTTCAGAAATCAACACGAAATCGAAAAAATCATTTTTCTGATTGATCTTTTCTAAGCCCCATCGCAAAATTGAACACGTTTTTCAAAATCTCTTTCTCTTAACTCTTGCATCAATTGAATGTGGTAAGGATGAAATTTGCTTGCTCGTATCATTCGAGACACGCTGATTTTTCAAAAAACTATCACATGTTTCGTTAAAACAGTAGCTTTTCCGTAGTGGATAACGAAGTACATTATTCACAAGGTACTGTGTTGGCGAAACATGTCGTGATATATTTTTCAAATAAAGTTTGTGGAGATCAAATCGTGAGGTGTAGTTTATGAAATCACTATGAATCTTCATCAAGTAACGGCCGAATCAATAACGAAACACTATCAGTTACAGTATAACAATTTTCAGTTGAAGGTAACTCATATACAAATTGAACTGAGAGCTAACGGCAACAATGTTAAATGTTAGAACTAAATTCTTACCGGGGTCATTTTATTGTCTATGCATCGCCATTGTAAATAATTGAAAAGTAAAATTTGACCCCCGTAACAAGATAGCTTCTGCATATCGATAGGATGTACGAGCGAATGGGTGAACCAGTTCGTTAAATACTTTGAAACATCGGTAAAGTGATCAACACTTCGCAGGTCTATTATATATAATATAATAATTATTATTATCTTTATTGTTATGCATGCCCGTCAAACTATATAAACGCTTCAGAGAGACAATGATAAATAAAGTATTTAAGTGTGATGAATGAGAAATTGACAACATATGTGTAAAATACATTTTCAGTACAAATCTGAAGAGGCAGTAAGACAAGTGACTCATTCCGAAACATCGATGTGGATGACAGTTTTCCATATAAGTGAAATTGTATCTCATATTGTGTTCCTGTGAATAACATTTGATTCAATTCCATAACGAATGTTTGAAGTCTAGATCTTTCATTAAGCGCTTTAAATAAAAAAATTGTGTGAGATATCATCGAAATGTTTCATTTGAAAGACGTATTGACGCCATTATGTGTGAAATATAACATCGTTCGAATACCGCCACGGTTTCTCTGAGTGAAGCGCATCCGAAACGTACAATGACTCTGACTCATAAATCAGGCTGAATTTGACCGATGGCATGGGTTACGTTGGCTTTGAAGACCGCTGTGGTTTGTGGCTCATTCGCATACACTTGCGACTTGAGAAAACCCCACAAACAAGGCTAATGTGTCGTTCCCACATGAGCGATACGATAAACTATGCAGGATGAGCAATCTTTTATCGCCCGATGCAACTTTTATCTTCGCAAAATTCCAGTGCACACTGGAGCGATACAATAGCCTGTAGGATAAGCAACGGAGCTGTTGTTTCATCAGTCGTCATGAGCTCCACAGAGAAGGACAGTGTTTTTGCTTACTGAGTATGAGGTTGGATTCTTTCAATCTCTCCGCACATAATTCAATAGCGTAAATTTCCGCTTGAAATACAGTCGCATAGGCAGGTTGATATCTCTGTCCTGGGTCTGCGAGTGAAAACACCTACAACAGAACCAGAAGGCGTTGTTTATCCATCTGTGAACCAACAACTGTCTGCTCTCAATATTTCGTTCTCACAAAAAAATATTGGATACACCCATATAATGTTCAACATTCAACGGCAGTGGTTTCCCGTGAGCTCTCTCAACATGAACAGAAATGTGGAGAGTTTTATAGAATGAGCTCAAATAGTAACTATATTTTATTAAGATTGGGAACGGAACTAGTCGCAAGCAAGTCCGTTCGGTGAAAATCCGCCTTAATAAATATACTCACCTGGGCAGGAGTTTTTCCTAATTTTTCTGAAATTTTCTTGACCTCTGGATCTTCCAATAATTCTTTTCTGTCAGTTCCCCCTAAAGACGAATAAGCTTGTAGCAGAATACCTTCTTTTTTGCAGAAATTGAGTAGATCATCTGAGTGATAATAAGGATGCCATTCCACCTGAAAGTAGCAATTAATGATGATTTCAATAAATGAAAATAAAACGGATATTTGATATTTGAGAAATAACACTCGTACTCGTCGATTATTGTTCAAGAGAGAAATCGACCAAAAAAGAATAAAATCGATGGGTCCGACCTGTTTTATTTTCCTGAACGCTTACTATGAGAAATCATATTTGTTTCAATATCGTTGGTAAGATAATCCATGTACTTTTCTAAAAAATTGAGGTGGAATGATTATATAAGAATTTGTTTCTCTTGTAATCTGATAGATCCCTATTTTGATTCCAGTGACACTTCCGATTAGTAAAAATTCATCCACTACCTACTGGTCTTAGTGATACATCTGATATATGAAATGTTTTCATGACTCTCTTCTATTATTTTTTTCATATATAGGGTTCAGATTTACATGAATATACCCTAACGTCTCAAGTTTTTAAAAAAATTAAATTTTGTCATGGCAATATTGTGTGGTTTCATTTCAGTATGTCCTTGAATAAAGAATATATGGAACCAAGAATATTAGTCTGTGATCAAGAAACATTTTGCATATGAATAAATATAACTGGATTCTCAATAGATCAAAATCATATCACACTGAGTTTTGAGATTTAATTATATATACAAGGTAACTCAGCAGAAATAGTATAAATGTCATTTTTTCAATTGAATCATCAATTGAGAATAATGAGATGTTTAATTTTCCGTTTCTCTAAAGTATAATAATGGACAATTCAAAATGTTCACCTCGAAAAAATACTGAATAACTTGAGTCCACTGAAGAGTTCACTTGGTCGGTAACTCATTGTATTCAGAAATTTTGTCAACAAATTGAATAATCGATTGGAAGAGATGGAAATTATGTACGCTGCTTTCTTCAGATGATCGACGTTTCGGAAAATGATCCTTTTCCACTTTATTTCTACTTTTTGCGAAATAGCTTGATACATAAGCATAATTAAAAAACAATATCAATGAAAAGTCAATAATTTATTCTTTACTGCACTTTTCAAACAGTTAAACTTTGATTTACTAATTACGAAAAATTACAACGAAATTAAACTAAGGG
>NW_019291764.1:0-13905 GCF_000500325.1 Leptinotarsa decemlineata | reverse complement strand
GTCGTCTCTCATGATTCGAATTGTACTTCATTAACTTTTTGATTGTGTGATTTCCTATTTGATATTGGAAATCAATGGAATTTCTATTTCAGGTGAAAGTTATTTTGTGACATTTATCGAGATTTAACTATAGGCTACTATTGCCACAGATTGCTGATAATGGTTCAAGATCATTGTACAATCTGTCACAGTGCTGGATTTCTTTGATGGTTAGATAAATCTTGAGGTCATCGGTATAGAAGTTGGAATGTTGAAATATTTCAACAATATTGTTAATATAAATTATAAAAAGTAATGGTCCTAAGTGACTCCCCTGTGGTACACCTGATGTAACCACAAAAGATTCTGACTGGTAACCGTTAACATCAACAACTTGATGCCTTCCTGTAATGTATGACGATATCCACACCAGAAGATGCTGATCTATCAAGATCTCTGCGAGTCTTTCAATAATCAAGTTGTAACTTATTTTATCGAAAGCTTTGCTGAAATCCATATAGATCACATCCATTTGCATCTGATCATCCATACTCTCTAACACATAATCTGTAAACTCTATTAAATCAGTATCACTGGATCTACAGGGGAAAAAACATGTTGTTGTACTATTATTTTATTTTGTGCATGATCTAAAATAATTCTATGCATATTTTTTTCAAACAATTTTCGGGGAATGCATAGTTTGCTAATAGGACTATAATTCTTAACGTTACGCTTATCACCACCTTTGAGTAGTGGCATGACATAGAAGATTTCCACTTACTAGGAAATCTTCCTGTCTGTAGAGAAAAATTATAGATGTGAAAAAGGGGTGGTAACAAGTTCTCTTGAAATTTTTTTATGAATATCCCTGGTATGCCATCTGGACCAGGACACTTCCGTATGTTTATATCATTAATTGCTTCAGAAATTTGCTGTTCAGAAATGCTAACAGAGTAGTCAAGATTATCATTAAGCATTAGACGAGCATTTGCAAGCGGATCGTGAATATATACACTCTTAAAATACTTAGAAAATAATTCACATATGCCTTCTCCGGTGACAGATCTGTTCGTTTATTATGAGTTGATTATTCAGTTGATTTTATTGATGTAGATTAGTAGTTGAAAAACTTGATAGACTGATTCAAAATATGGATTTTCATGAAATTACCGGCTGGTCGTGAATGAAAACGCTTTACCTGGTTCACTGCAGGTCGAACTCCATGATCATTGTTCAACAATTCAGTTAAATGGCGAATTTTATAGTTTGAGACCCCAATGTTTCTGGTGAGGCCATTTTTCTTTCCTCTAACCAGGTGCTGCCAGCTAAGATCTCGACGTTTGCTAACCTCAGCATCCGACAAGTTCACTCCACGAACACCAGGCCAATGTATCAAATAAAGATCAATATAGCCACAGTCTAAGTTTTTGAGGGACTTTTCCAAAGCTTCATAGGCCTTCTCGCCTTGATCAACGGGAGCTATGAAACGAAAAATTATATGATAGAACCGACAGATACTTGATGAAAATTAATTATAACGTTTGTTTGAAAGTGGTTGATGATATTTCATGGTGAATTTCATTAATTTAGACTTCTATTATTCAATAAGCAAAAAATTAAAAAAGATTTCCATCCAAGTTTCTCCACACTTTTCGATTGTTGACTGGACTATTCGACAGCCATCTTCAGCTCAAACAGGTGGGAGCCTAGCTCCCTTACCCTTGCGGCTGATTTTCGCCAGAAGGGCAAATGGGTTCATGACTAAGAGGTGATGAAAGTCCTCAGATACCAGTACCGCCCTTCACGGTGTACCCCTACGTGGCTGGGGTGATTTGAATGAAAAATTGTTTGTCCATCAATGGGGGACATGAGGGCCTCATTCAATAGAGCGTCGGGACCTTCTATATAGAGAGGGTCGTCTACAGTATAATCAATAGCTTTCCTAAGTAATAAAAGTTTTCGTATGAGAATTGAACGCAGGTCGTCGGTATGATAAACTTGATCGTTAGCCTCGACACCACCGGAGGATATTACTGGACTATTTCGACAGCCATCCTCATTTCAATCACGTTGGAGCCTAGCTCCCTTACCCTTGTAGCTGAATTTTGCCAGAAGGGCAAACGGGTTTATGATTAAGAGGTGATGAAAGTCCTCAGACATCAGTACCGCCCTTCATGGTGTACCCCTACCTGGCTGGGGTGGGTTGGATGGAAAATTGTTCATCCATCAACGGGAGACATGAGGGCCTCATTCTTCAATAGAGTCTGGGCCTTCTATATCGGGAGGGGTCGTCTACAGTATAATCAATAGCTTCCCTTGATAACAAAAGTTTTCGTTGAAGAATTGAACGCAAATCGTCGGTATGATAGACTTGATCATTACCCTCGACACCACCGGAGGATATTACTGGACTATTCCGACAGCCATCCTCAGTTCCATCAGGTTGGAGCCTAGCTCCCTCACTCTTGTAGCTAATTTTTGTCAGAAGGACAAATGGGTTCATGACTAAGAGGTGATAAAAGTCCTCAGACTGGCTGTGGTGGGTTGGATGAAAAATTGTTCATCCGTTAACGGGAGACATGAGGGCCTCATTCAACAGAGTATCGGGGAGGGTTCGTCCCGACTGGACTATTTCGTGGTTATCTTGTTTATGTCGAGTTCTGAATAACTAAATCCCTGTCTCCTTAGTCTAGCTGGGTTAACGTCTATTAGATTGTTTAGGTTTCGGCGACAGAGACGGGTCTCTGTCGACTTCTTGCAGCTTGTGGCCATGTTTGTAGAAGTCTCCGTTCTTCTACTTTTCTTTTTTCTGTCGTGCAGACATAGGTTCTTTCCAGTTTCTCTTTTTTCAATTTTTTTCCGGCAAGCATGGCCTTTAGGACTGGGAATTTCGTTAGAATTTCCTGCAGCTGCCCTAGGGCCGTTGGGAGACCTTCGGGAGAGCTGTGGGAATTCTCCGTTGCGGATACGGCTCTCGCGTATGAGATTCCGTCTCTAACTATGTTTTGCCTGGCTGTCCTCGGGTTTGTGGGCTGCCGTCTGTCGTTTGGCACATCTGTGGCCGTTTTTTTGTTTTCGGGGCGTTCTGGGCACCCGTAGAAACTGGCTGGATGCTCGCCTTTGCAGATGAAGCACCGCATAGGCGAGTTTTTTTGTCTTTTACACTCATTCGTTACGTGTCGTCCGGCACACTTTACGCAGGCTGGGACTGCTTTACAGTTCCGCTGTGTGTGTCCGAACTTCTGACACCTAAAACACTGTCGTACTCTATTTCTTGGACGTTGCGTTTCTGCACTTACGCGGACATTTTGTAGTTCTTTCACTTGAAATATGTTAGCTTGGCTTCTAGAAACCAAGACTAACACAAATGGAATCGGCTTTCTATTTGACTTGCTCATCCGAGCAATGGAAATAACTTCAAAACCTTTTTCTTGTAGTTCGGTCTTTATGTCCTCAGTTTCCAAGGATTCTGGAACTCCCCGGAAAACGACTCTTAGCGGCTTATCGGCTTGTACCGAGTAAGTATGATACGGGATTTTTTCGTGGTCTAAAATTTTCGTTAGTTTCCTAAATTCATCTATAGTATTTAGATGAACTTTGATCCCATCGTTTGTATTCATCGCACGCGAGATGGAAATGTTCAGCGCGGAGGCGATCGAGTTGAATTCTTTCCATTTTTCCTTCGCCCGTATTGTTATTGGCGGAGGTTTTGTGGTCTTTTGTTTTAATTGTTCTTGTCGAGTTCCCGTGGCATCCTCGACCTTATTTTCCTCGTCTAATTCCATCCTTTCGGGTTTATTGTCATCTTTTGTTTGGGGGCTACCTGCTTATCCTTTTGTTTAGGCCCTTCCGGCTTGCCCGTGTTTTGTGACGTACCGGATGTGACGTCAGCGGCTTTGCTTTCACTATTCCGTTCAGATGAGGAATTTTTACTCATTTTCTTTTTTGGCTGTTGTGCCGGGTTTAATGTTTTTTCCATAGCGGGCTCAGGCGTGGCCGCTCGTTTTTGGGGTATACTTTCTTCTAGGATTTCTTCTTCCTCTGAAGGAATGTTGTCGAAATCCGGATCATCTATTTCGTTTTCGTAGCTTGGCAAGGCTTCGAAAAGCTGGTAATATTTTGGCTTGCGATTCTGCTTGTTACTTTCCATGACTTTCTCGAAATATTTATATGACTTCGCCAGCACTAAGCTGGAAACATCATCTCATCATCATGCAGCTACTAGTGCAAGTACTGCGTCTCTTGAGTTATTTCTTCGGAAGTAATGAATATTATTCAATAATTCCTCCATTTTTAACGCTTATCGACCTAAAACACTTTTAGGGGATAGCCGATAAAACTGAAAAATGTCACTATTGTCACTGTCGATGTTCACTCATCAACGTCTCAATCGCAACTAATCGACTGGACTATTGTCTGAGAGAGGACTATTTATAGGTCATTCGAGCGCTTTCTCACATCCCCTCTTTCCACTTCTCCTGTTCAGAGGAATTTGACCGTTTGGCGGGAGTTGACCGTTATACGCTTGATAACAAATTTCCATATGTTATTAACAGCTGATTAACGGAAAAACATATTGTAAACATATATCTCTAGCTTGACTAAATGCTTCGTTCTGCAACATATATGCAGCTTCTTTGAAATTCCTCTCAAACCAGTGTTTCTCTATGTGGATGTTATGTTGATGAGTCCAAACATGCTCTGCTATTTCCGATTAGCTGGTTTTTCCTCATTATGTGTTTTTCTTGTGCTCATAGTAGAATCATGTTAGACAATGGAAGTCCGAACTACTATAATTCACCAGCATAACGTATTCAAAAAACACTTCAATGTGGGATTTTCAGTTTATAGATAATTTACAAAACCATGACACGTGTTTCCCTATATAATAGCATCTTTAGGCGTCACAATACTGACTGAACAGATACTGTGTCATGCTTTCATAGTGATTCGAATCCTGATGACTACTACCAAACAAATATCTACATGATAAATTCTTGACGTAAAATATGCATCTTTCTAGGACTAATTCAATGAACTGGAGAATAATGGATACAGGATCTATCCAATATTCTCATTGCAAACTGAATTCGATAAAGGGGAACAATTCAAATTATTCAATCATTGGGCAATAATCAATAATTAGTATCAAAAATGATTGAATGGAAATAAAAAATGATGTGATTAAATTATAACTCACATAATTTTGTTGTAATGAAGATATCCTGCCTTGTCAGGTTGTATTTGGGCAGCAGTTCTTTCAGAGCTTTTCCAATATCTTCTTCATTTTTATAAGCAGAGGCACTGTCTGTAATCATAAATAGATAAATGTAACACAAAATTATTTTTCACTCATGAGCATAAATTTCATGATGATGATGATAATGAATAATAATACATATTATCAGGAAATATCTCCTAGAAGAGGACAAGATCGACAAGAAAAAAGTAAACGGATGTTTTTTTTTTTAACGATTGGTAAAAAGATCCAAACTATAATAGTAAACACATAATTTATAACAGTCCACAATAAAAATGTCTGACAGAAACTTCCGAACTTTAACAATTGGTAAGGTCCATTTTATTGAAGACACATTTGTCAAATCATTTATCATTTATTCATTATTTTGCCAAATCACTATGGACGGATACAGCATTCAACAACACATGCAAATAATGAATCAAATTAGGAATCAGACGTTAAAAGGTAATACCTCGTTAGTCCTTAGTTCGCACAAGTTCCTCAACTTCTGAGAGTTGTCGTTCGTATGGGGGCGACAGCTGATTTACAGAAAAACATATTTCAAACAGAACAAAACTGAATTATTAAAAGTTCCGCCATTTTGTAGTAGGTGAAGATATTGACTTCATATTCTAGAGTTGTGAACTATTCGTCAGGAGCTTCAAAATGATCTGTCACAAGACATACATATTTTAAACAGATAAACATCGGTGTTCGGTTCGGGCAACGTACCGCGCGCTTCGCCCATTTTACGGTCGCCATATTCGTCTTATCGAGAGGACTATAAGCAATGTGGTGGATGAATTTGAGTTCACTGGTTCAGTAAACGATCAGCCAACACCAGTACGTAAACATCTCCGCTGTCTGTGAGAGTCTGCAGGAAAATCCGAGGCAGTCGATTTCGCGTCGCTCATAAAAACTCGGCCTTTCGAAGACCACAACTTGGCGAATTTTGCGTCTTAAACAAATAAAATTGTTGAATTTGGAACGATACCAATCTACATTTAAACGATGTTATATTCCACACATAATGGAATCAGTTGGTCTTTTAAACGAATTGAAATTTTTGATGATACCTCGCGCACAATTCGTTTTATTTATAAAAAAAACTAATCGATACAGTATGATTTTCAATATTGTATGATTTTCACTATAAGGGTTTTACAAAAACCGCGACACGTGATTCGCTATAAAATAGGTTTTTCAAACATAAACTGCTTATGCTTGAAGAAGCTGTTGTATAGCGAAACACGTGTCGCGGTTTTTGTAAAACCCTTATAGTGAAAATCATACAATAAACTGTATTGATTCATTTTTTAATATAGATTTTCATCAAGTATCGGCCAGTTCTATCCAATCGGTTCATTTATATTTAAAAATAGGAAGCGCCTATGTAAGTAACTGATTGAATAGAGGTTTCAAAGTTTTCGGGGTGAATTTTTCAATTTCCCCTTGGAAACAAATTCTCTGTTGATCTTTATTTATTTGTTTTTTAAATCGTGCAAGGTTATGAACTCAAAAAACATCAAGGAACATTGACTCCGCTTTCTCATAGAAATAAATAATCAAATAAGACTACTTTATTTCAACCAAATAGGTTTTATCTTTGAAACACATTTCTAGGTTCGAATTTTGCACTGTTGTATCTGATTGAATGAAAATAATCGTTGGTTTTGAAATGAACAAATGTATGAGCTTATTCAAGAGAAAAAAAATCCTGTTAATACTGAGCTATACAGAAAACCATCGTTTTTCATAAAATAATGTAGTGGATATTTTAATGGAAGAGTATTTTAACGAATCCTTTTAATAATATATTACTAATATTTTTACTACTATTGTACCATCACTTTATACATGGTGGTATTTTATCTATACATTTTTAGAACTTTTTTTTATATTTACATTTATTCATTTTTGGAACTTTTTTATATTTACATTTATACTTTTTTAGTATTTCTTTTTATATCAACATTGTATTTCTTGAACTTTGTCAATAAGATGCAAATCTTCGGACAATAAAGTATATTTTGATTTGATTTGAAGTTTATTGTATAAGTTTGAAACTTATACTTATACAATAAGTTTATTGTATAAGTTTGAAAATGTCCGTATAGGACGAAACTGCAGTAACGTTATTTATAGATAAAAGTGGTAAAAAACATACAAAGTTTCATTTCTCTTTTCTTCATTAAGATTTCCTACCACGTAGCTACATCCATCAATTTATTTTTTACTTTATATATTTAAATTTCTTTGATGATTGAAGTGATAGGAGCAAAAAAATCAACTAATTGAGAAGAATGAAAAGGTCATAAAAAATTATGGATTTTTCAACAAAACATACCTATAAGCCTGAAACCAGCAGCGAGAGCTAAATCCAGAGAATTCCTCACCACTTCAGTTCCACTTATTTTCCAAGTTCCAACTGAAAAATATCATTATATAGTTAATCCGGCCTCGATTTTTAAAAATTTGCAATCTGAAAAATCTTACGTCCAACCAAAGGCATGCGGTCTCCACTATTCAATTCAAACTTCAAGTCTTTTGCTAAAACAGTTTCCTCTGCACCAGATGCAATGAACGACGCTGCTATCAAGAAAACTTGAAACAAATAAATTCTACAAAATGATAAAAACAACATCGTAATCGATTATTTGGCACGCTTCTTCTTGGAGTTTCACTACGAAAATGAATTCAAACCGTTCAGTTATTATTTATTTATTTCGGTACATCTAAGATAATATCTTGAAGGTCAACAAGTTCTCTCAGTGTCGATGTTATAACGAAATATCGTGATCTAACGAATTTAAGAAGAATTTGATGAAGAATATTAGCCATATGTAAACAATGCTGGCAATACACCATCTTTAGAGATTTGTAACTTATTCATTTCCTTTGCAGCAATTTCAGCTATTTCATTCCCCCTTTTTATTAGCCTGTTTCGAAAGTTTGAATCAGTATACAGTTGCCAACGTAACACAAGTGGTTTAATTCCGTCAGCATACAAATTGGGTGCTAGGAATTCGATGAAATAGATTAGGTTAGGTTAGGTCCAATGTGAGTGGGTCTATTCGACCCTCCACCGCAACCCGCAAGGGTTGATTGTGGCTCACATCTATTCACACTCGACCAAATAAACCCAGCGGAGCAAACACAAAGTATGTGCTCTGCTGTTTCATCATTTTCCAAACAGAGGCGACACACACTGTCTTCCGACAGTCCGAGTCTCTGCATATGATGATTCAAATGACAGTAGTTCATCCCTACTGTGTCCAACAACTGTTTGGTATCAAGCTTCGAAGGGTGAATTAACGCCTTGGAGTGAGCCAATCCTGGAAGATTCTGCCAGAAGTGACAGGTTCTGTTCCGATGAAGCTGTTTGCAGCACCCTCTCTTGCAAGGGAGTCAGCAGCTCTATTGCCTTCTAGGCCAGTATGGCTAGGAATCCAGACCAGGGACGTTTTTCTATCGAGGAGAGTCGTTTTTGGCAATCTGCTACCAATTTATACGATGCTCGGTAGGAGCCAAGAGCTTTCAACGCCGCTTGACTGTCCGAAAATATTTTTATTGACTTGTGTATGAGGTTGGATTCTTCCAGTCCCTCCGCACACAATTCAAAAATGTTCGAAATATAGTCGCAAAGGTTCCTAGGTAAGTTGATAAAACACCTGCACCAGAATCGGAAGGTGTTTTTGATCCATCTGTGAAGCAACTATCATCTGCTCTTAATATTTCCTTCTCCCGGAGGGTCCAGTCCTCTCTACTCGGGAACAGTACTTTATGAGGCAGTTCGTAGTTGACAGTTGGATGCATAAATTCAGAGGTCATTTCCAGAATGCTGTGACTTCCAGTGTCAACCAACAGTCTGTTGCATTCTGCATTAAATTGATTTGTACAATTGGCAATGTGCACAAATCTGCAGTGCGTCTAGCCTCTCTCTCCAGAAAAATGTGGAGAGGAGGTAATTCTAGAAGGATCTCCACTGCCGCTGACGGTGTGGTACTGATGGCATCACTGTTGGCAAGACAAGCCTGTCTCTGTTAGCCAGAGAGCTTCGCCTTAGCCGTTTTCTGTAAAGCTTTCGGCCACCAGGCAATTACACCATAAGTTATCACATCACATAAATCCAAAGGATTTGTTTGGGATCTGAACCCCAAGTTTTACCCTGAACCTCGTTTTTTATCAAGGAAAATGCCAAAATATTTCACCTCCGTTCCAAATTTAGGAAGAGTGGCGTTAGATCGTCCAATTTTCTCCTCCTGGTGAAGGGAATTATCACAGTTTTGCTGGGATTGACAGATATCTGCTACCTCAGGCACCAACTGTGAACATCGTCCAACGTGCTTTGAAGGATATTACAAGCTACCCTTCACGACGTGAACCTTACCTGGATAACGAAAACGAAGGCCGTTTTTCCTGGTCCTGTTTATCGAAGGTTCCACTGGTGAGAAAGTTATCGGAGTGTTTGAAAAAATAGTAGTCGGTTGGTGAGATCTCTGGTGAGTATGATGGTTGGGGCAGAACTTCGACACACAATTCTTTTCATTTTCGCACGGTGATTTTATGGAACGTACTGACGGGCGTTGTCTTGGAACAGGATCGGATCTCCTCTGTTGACCATTGCCGGCTGCTGTTGACGCAATTGATGCAGTGATGATTTGGCCCGGTTGCAGAAAGTAATGCTGCTGACGCAATTGATGCAGTGATGATTTGGCCCGGTTGCAGAAATTAATAGTGAATCACACCAGCCGCTGACGACCATATAGTAACCATGGTCTTTTTGTGGTGAGTTTTCGCCTTTGGGAAGCGCCTGGGTAGCTGATCGGTGTCCAACCACTATCTTGAATGCCTTCTATTGTGATAGAAGATGTAGTTTTCATCACACGTGACTATCCGATCCAAAAAAGGATCCTTTTGGTTGCGCAAAAGCAAAGAAGAACAGACATCGGAACGTGACAATTTCTGTCGATCGTTCAAATCGTGTGATATTTGAACTGACAAAACTTTCCAAACAACTTAATACATAGTGAAACTGAACAGAAAACATCGAATGTTTTATTTATAATTGTGTGACAAAACTTATCTTTCATCTAAAATAGGTACATTCAGTAGTAAGCACTAAAAAAAATATTTTTCCAGTGAGACTCTTTCTTGTAAAATTTCGTTTATAGAAAGCATCTGAAAGGTCTCTCTGCCAACAGTAGTCTGCCATCATTGAGACGCTCCATCTTTCCTGGTTTTTTCCATAGGGTGTTCTGCTCAGATCGATCATCAGCTCCAGAGATTCGGCTACTGAAAACTTGTCTAGATTTTTACCTCCAATAATACAACCATCACAAAAAAACACCATATTTTGTGAAGTATTCAAGGTATTTTGTTGAACTACTAGGAGCAATTGAAGTCACACAGTAACATCAACTGATCAGTTTCGACGTGGAAAGCCTTCACACAACGTTCCGGTCGAAGAAGCACTCCAAATCATACAAAGGAAGCTACCCGAGGACGTGGACTTGGAAAATAGAACGAAATTACCCATAGAAGTAATTATAGAGTAAATAGGATGCTGTATATGAAACTGTTATTTCCAACTGAAGGACGAATTCTTTACACAAGATGGGGGAATGCTAATGTGATCGCTATTTTCACCAGTTAAAGCCAACATATATATGGAGTGGTTTGAAACTCTGGCCATTGAAGAAGCTCACAAAAAACCCCGAGTCCAGTTGAGATACGTTGTCGACACCTTTATAATATGGAATCATGGGAATACTGAACTAGACGCCTTCCTGGAACACATCAACAGCATAAGACTTTTCATCACTTTCACAATGGAGAAGAAAGTCAACAACGAATTGTCATTCTTAGACGTATTGATGAAGAGGACCGATACTGAATGAAAAACATTTGTATACCAAAAACCCACTCATACAGAACAGTATCTGAATCACGAATCTAACCACCATCAATTTACTGATGGTGTTTTACCGTGTTTTCGGGCTCTGTAATACGAAGGAAGGTCTCGAGAAGGAACTAGACAACATCGAAAATGATTTCAACGAAATGGCTACACCAAAGCGATGGTGGAACAGACTTTGGCTAAAAAACGGCAAGAGCCTCGCAAGGAAGAGTCGTCACAACCAGTGCTTGCACTTCCCTACATCAGAGCATTATCGAAGAGGATAAGAAGAATTGGTTCCAAGTACAAAATCAGAACCTGCTTCAGATCCGGAAGCACTATCCGTAGCAGCCTCACGAAAACTAGGCCACCAAACGGGGATTGCGATTCCAAGAGTTGCATTCACCGGATACCCTATCGGAAAAAGCGGAAAATCCTATATCGGTGAAAATAAGAGGCCATTTGATGTTCTCATTGCCGTGCACAACAAACACACACAGTGCGAAAAAACCAGTAAATCAGGAATAGCAAAGCATGTTTGGACCCTTCACCATAACATCGAGTGGTCTCTAGCTGAGATCGTATACAAGGAGGAACACTGGTTTAGGAGAAAATTCAAAGGAGCCGCATACATGTTGTGCAACAATGTATTCAGTCAAGCTAGCGTAAGGATACGCAACATATGGAAACTCATAATCAAGCGAAAAATGGCCAACTCCCACAAAACGGTAATTTCTCACTAAATCGTTTAAGAGGAAAGAGGAGATAAGTGGATGTATTCGAATGACTCCTAAATCGTCATCTCTCGGTGGAACTAGTCCAATCATCACCCAAGACGATTGTGGATACTAACAATCGAAATGTTGTGAACTAACTTGGATTGGAATCTCTTGATATTTTATTTTTTATTTTTTGTTTAAATGTTCTATTTTTACTTGTACTTTATTTCACTACAATTTAATACACTACATTTTATATAAAATCAGACAACAGAAGTCCGTACTAATGAAATTCATCATGAATCATTGTCAATCCCCTTCAAACAAACTCTGATATTGAGTATTCGAAACAATTTCCATCTCACATTACAAATTGCTTCTTCAATTCTAGCTTTATGTGAAGCGGTGGTAGAAGACCTTAATGGGTATGCCCAAAAATTTCACCAGGACGTTATTTTCGCCAACGTTAAGCTCCCTCAGAGGCCAACACTTTCTGGTCCAGTGATTTGCTCGGTCTCACAGACACAAAAAAAAGAAATTGGTAAACCCAGATTGTTGTTCGAGCAACTTGCCCACTTTTTTCGAATCACCACACAATTGCCAACCGTGGTCTACATATTTTGGTTTTCAAAGTATCAATTCCAGGTTCTTGTATGTTTCCTTGAGGTATACGAAATGTCCGACAGGAATGGAGGCATATATACTTCCATTATGAAGCAGAACTGCTTCAAAGCTTCTTTTGAAGCATTTATTTATGACTTCAATTAAGCTCAAAAACCCATTTTTTATAACACACTTTTGCGTTTTGCAGAATATCCTGACGTTCTGGAATATTTTGAATACCCAAATTAGTTGAAAACATCCAGATAGCTTTTTTGTTGCAGACGTGTGTTGTTAGTGTGAAATGTGATTTAATCGATGATTTCTGGAGTGATGACCTCTTTTGGGTGACATTTGACGTTATTTCACTATCAATTTCAGCCACCTTCGAAATTGATAGTGCAGGATTCCTAAAGTATTTATCGAGCGTTTCCTTAGTTTTACTGATGGTTTCATTCGCAGAACGAAGTCCACTTTTCTTCATTTTTGTTGAAACTCACGAAGTTGCCTGATTTCAATGGATTTCCAATGCAAACTGAATGACGCAGCCTAATCAAAATTTGTAAGTCATCTATCAAAAGCCAAGCAAGCCTCCTATCATCCAAGCAAGAGCTCTAGCTGATTCAATTGTTTCGTTTTCACTTGTAGATGAAAATATAGTTCTTAAATTATTCTCACATATATTCATTGGCATACTTGAAGATTGGCTGTAAGTCAAATTGACCCAAAGAACAATTGGTTCAGACCAGTTTCGACTTACCTATAATGTAGGTTAATGGACTGACACCTATCAGGAAACAACTACTTCCGTGGCTAATACCACAAAGGGGGTTGAATCATATCCGACAGTTGTCAGTGCAGGAATTTTCACTGAAGTATTTCCTGCATATGTTTTCAGAGATACAATGTCTGGAATCGATTTTCAATTATAGAAATTGACATGCTTACTTCCGGTTTTCTGCTATTTGACCTCTCTTCAGTGTAAATTAGTGGCTATAATCAACCTAATGTTGATGATATTCCATAAATGAAAATCGAATTCGTTTCAGAGTATCATTCCTCGAACCAGGCTGAAACGAACGACAAATAACAAATTGGGCATCGCCCCATCTAATAAATAACCGCATATCCAAATTCGCCTAATTCCTCGTATAAGGAAAGAAAACTTTACATATATTCAGTGGGCAATAGTGGGCATACTTGATGACTGGCTGTGAATCAAATTAACTAAAAGAACAATTTGTTCAGGCAATACTCCACTCACCTACACTGTAGGTTAATTGACTGACACTTATCAGAAAACAACTACTCCTCTGGCTGATACCACGAAGGGCGTTGCTTTATATCCGATAGGTGTCTGTACAGGAATCCTCACTGAAGTATTTCCTGCATACGCTGTATGCTGCGTATGTTGAACTGACACCTGTTGGATATATTCCAACGCCCTTCGTGGTATTAGCCAG